>VUQG01000787.1:16516-40886 GCA_015106755.1 Etia nguti | reverse complement strand
GTTTTTTTTAAAAATATAAAAAAAAAAAAAAAACAAAAAAATAAAAGAGAAAAAAAAAAAAAAAAAAAAAAACAGAGAAAAAACAGGTCACTCACCCGGAGCCAGGGCAGCACTGAGGAGCAGAGACCCAAACATCTTTCAGGAAACAAGTTAAAGTCAAGGTGCAAATATGATGTGTGCTGTGGCTGTGGCTGAGATGGAAGAAGTGCCCCTAGAGACGGTGCCAAGCTAGTGTGGCAGCACAGCATGTTCCTCAACAACAGCAAAGCTTCTCCACACATCACTGTGAGATGCCAGAGGTGAGGATTGAAGGGAGAGCCAGCCAATGCAGCACTCTAGTAAGCCTGAGAAAAACAATAACTTACAGGGTAGCATGTAGCTGAACTCCTATACATAAGGGTTAGATAACACAACCCAGTGGCAAAATGGACTGAGCAGAAAAAGGTAACAAGGGAAGTGCACCACTTCTATGCTTGACATGATTAAATACAGTACTGTGTAAAAGTCTTGAGTCATTCTATATTTCTATATATTTTGCTAGAAAAATGGGAAATAGGTGCAGTGATTTATTAAAACATGCAAACATAAATGGAAATACAGTAAAAGCAGTTTGTTCTAAAGAGCTTGAAAGTTGATATTTGGTATGGCCACTGTTATTCTTCAACACAGGCTAAATGCTCTTAGGCAACTTTTTATCTTTTTCTTTAAGTAGTCTTCAGGAATAGTTTATCAGACCTCTTGAAGGATATTCAGAGTTCTATTTTGGATGCTGGCTGCTTTTTCTGGCGTTCTCTGACCCCACACTGCTTCAATAATGTTGTAGTCCAGGCTGTGGGGAGCCCCAATCCATGGCTGGTAGTGTTCTGTTGTGCATTTTTCTACACAACTTTACTGCATCAGTAGTGTGTTTGGGATTATTGTCATGTTAACAAATCAATTTTGCCTCAAACCATGACAGAGGCTCCACTGTGTTTTACAGACGGTTGTAAACACATGTCAATTTTTTCAATTCAATTCAATTTTATTTATATAGCGCCAAATCACAACAACAGTCGCCTCAAGGCGCTTTATATTGTGTAGTAGATCGTACAATAATAGATACAGAGAAAACCCAACAATCATATGACCCCCTATGAGCAAGCACTTTGGCGACAGTGGGAAGGAAAAACTCCCTTTTAACAGGAAGAAACCTCCGGCAGAACCAGGCTCAGGGAGGGGCGGCCATCTGCTGCGACCGGTTGGGGTGAGAGAAGGAAAACAGGATAAAGACATGCTGTGGAAGAGAGACAGAGATTAATAACAGGTATGATTCAATGCAGAGAGGTCTGTTAACACAAAGTGAGTGAGAAAGATGACTGGAAAGGAAAAACTCAGTACCATGTACCTCTCACTGATCTCCACTGTACATGCTGATGACGATTTTGTACTGACGACAAAAAACTTTGAAATTTAGGTTCCTCACCTGTTGCCACTGTTTTTCATTCCTTCCTATGTAATCATGTTCTCGACAGCCACCTCTCCAATGACAGAATCTTTGATGAGGCTTGATAGATTGACTGAAGGTCCAGATGTATCTCTCAGATCCAGTGTCAGGTCTTTGCTGCATTTCTATTTCTTAAGGACATGACTTAGAGATGTTCAGCTTCTGTAGATATCTATTTCAGGTCTGCCACCTCTTCTAGATTCTTTAAAAGAGCACACTGCACACCATGCTGAGCTTAATCAATTCAGTTCATTTTTTTTCAATTAAATTTCATTTTCATAGCTATATCTGTAGCAAAAGCAGTTACTTTAAGGCACCTTATTTTGCAAGGTAAAGACCCCCAGGAAAAGACAGAGAATACCCCAACAATCTGATGACCCCCCCTTTGAGGAAGAACTTGGTGACAGTGGGAAGGAAAAACTCCTTTTAACAGGATGTAACCTCCAACAGCTCCTGTCTTATTGAGGTTCAGCCATGAGCTGGAGCTGGTTGGATTTGAATAGAAGTGGAAGAAAGAGATTACAACAGGACATATTCTTGCAACATGCTGCTAGTAACAATGTATCTAAAGATAAAGATGCTTCTTTTTGTGTTTATGCGTAGACCCAACACTGGTTCATCTCTTGAGTTAGGTTCCTTTTATGCTTGAATGATTCATAGAAAATGGTCAGTTACAAAGACTGAATTGAAAATAAGTGCAAATGTAGTCAATTTCCAAAGAAAACATTTGAAGGACCTCCAGAAAAAAAATTTTAATTAGAAAAAAAAATGGTTCTTTGGAAGCAAAATATAAAGAAATGAGAGGTGACTCAAGACTTTTGAACAGTACTGTACATTCCTAAGACTGTCCTATCCTATTTGCTTTAAAGATATTACTTGCACAAGCTGAATCTGACTCCATAAAAGCTATATATACACACTGATTCATTCCTACCGGAGGCGATTCATATTACATGAAACAGATTTTTTTTATTTGAGTGTGAATCTGTTTCATGTAACATCTGTCAGATTTGACTCATGTTAAGGGTTAGAATAAATTCATAAATATCATAGCAAAAATCGCTTGACTTTATGTACAATCCATTAAACTGCTGAACTAGCTAGGCCAACAAATGACTATTGAAAACAGACTGATTCAGGCCAACGATTCAGACTACCATGTTCCTATTTGCAATGTCAACAGGTGACTGGAAACCTCACACAAAAAGGGCTAGGCTGATATCAGCATCATGCACCAAGAAACGTTTTCAAGAAACATAACGTTTTCCTGACAGGGATCTTTTGTCGTTCTCTGAATAATATCTTTTGTCTCCCATGCAATGGTGGAAAAAGTTATCAACTACTGCAAACCCTTCTAGTGTGTTTTCAGGCAGAATGCAAAGAGAATGTCAGGCAGTGCGATTCTATACAAAGTCAATGGAAAGACATGATTGGACATGAATTTGCTAAAGGCAAATCCCACAGCTTTAGCTATCTACTTAATAAATTTACAGAGATTAGAGGGGAAAGGGGCCAGAATGAAGAGAAATAACAGCAAACAGCTGTTTCTGGATAATACAAATGACACGTCTCTTGCTAGCTTGTTTACAGCTAAGACCATTAGCACATTGGCATTTTTTTTATGAATAGCTGGGTGAATGATGCAACCTGAATATTCATTTTAGGTATGTGTCACTGCAACATGTGGCACATACCTTTTTGAACAACTGTGAAAGGTCGGTTTGACTGTAAATAAAATTTAATTGTAGATTGTTTATTATGCTAATGCAATTTTCCGTATTTTCATGGCTCTGCCAATCCGTGGATAGATTCAGAGTAGGTTCTGAAGTCTCCTGTTCAAAATGTATTAGCTCATTTATTTATTCATTTATCTGTTTAGTGGGGTGCTATTTTCAACAAGATTTTATTTTGTCGACTTTTGTCCTGTTTTCCTCCCTTCGCAGTCACGGTAGATGGTTGCCCCTGCCTGAGACCGGTTCTTTCGGAGGTGTCGTCCCGTTAAAAGGGAGATTTTTCTTCCCATTGTTGCCAAGGGGGTTGTTTAATGGTTGGGGGTTTCTTTGTATTATTTTAGGGTCTTTACGTTATAATATAAAAAGCCTCAAGGAGACTGCTGTTGTGATTTGGAGCGATATCAATAAAATTGAATTGAATTGTTTTACTTTACTTTTTGACTTTCTATTTGTACTCAGTTTAGTTTAGTTTAGCTTGGTCTGGGCAACAAAATTACTTGATCAAGTACATTGGCAATTGTAGAGTTTTTTTGACGGTGTTCTCAAGCGTCCCTGTTTTTCACACATATTTAACACCCCTAAAAATAACTATAGAAATAGCAGTAACAATAATAGGTTTCATTATTAGTTTCTGACATCGTCTTGTAATGTTTTGTTCTGCTAACTCCTCCATTTGAGACAGTACGGGACAGAATGAAACAAGTTTTAATGTCTCTGTGAAAGTTCTCAGTCATCTAGGTCATTGTAATCTAAGGAGCTGGGAAAGAAGAGCGACTGGACTTCTTTAAGTTTCTTGAAGACATTTCACATCTCATCTGAGAAGCATTTTCAGTTCTAAAACCAAATGGTGGAGAGTCCCAGGTATTTAAGCCCTAGGACTTTACCTTACTTTTAAAGTTTCTTGTCAGCGTGACTGAGCCTTTGCCTTGGATTTGATAACTAAAGGATCCACACTGAAACTGGTGTATTATACCCAGTTTCAGGGTGGACCCAGAAGAAATGAGGTTAGCAAATGTCAAAATAGTTGACTACATTTTGCAAGCATATTCAGTCAAAATTATTTGTGTGGGACTGTATGCATGACATGAATGGGGGGAAAGTTCCCCTAAAAGTTTCAACCTAGAATCCCCCCTGATTAGGTAGAGGGAAAACAGCGCAATTTGAGTTGAAACACTAGTTAATTACATGTTCACACATTTTTCTAGCTGGAGTTTCTTCTCCACTTTCCCTCTCACCAATGATGTTTCTTGCAACACTGAAGAAACCAACAGAGAACACTTGGCTTCAGTCTTATCCAGTCAGTTTCCCACACCGGGGTACTTCTGATGTAGTCTGTGTAGTCTATGTCTATGCTACACACTGAAAAAAAGACACCAAAGGTTCAACTAGAAAACATCAATATGATAGCAAAGGATTAGCATGAGACAAGCTGGAAGTAAAAGAGAACCCTATAACGGTTAGAAAGATAACTGTGGCAAATGTTTATTCTCATTTTATTCTTCTTTAGCATTTGTTGTTCTAGAAAACCCATTTTTAATTAGATACTGTCATTGTGTCTGAGAAGGAGTTGATAATAAAATACATTTTCATTGTAAATAAATACTGAAATGTAACTTGAAAGAGGACGTATTTACTCGAGATATGGGAAAAAATGTAGACTGCATGAAAAATTGTGAGTGTGGCACTAAAAGACATACACAACATGCAGTGAATGACAGTTATGCATGTTATGCGAGAGTACGGCCAGGACTTTTTCCCATGAGTGTGATGGTTTATAAGGAAAAACAATTATTACTGCATGTCTCTATGGTCAAATAAGGAGATTTCATTGCCTATCGCAGGCATTGAGTCAGAAACTGAGATGCTGAGGGTTGCTGAGCTCTTGCGGTAAATTTTGAGATTTCATTTCACTTTCATTGCAGGGGCATGGGGTCTGAAGATGTGCCTACCCCTTCTGTCAATCATCCAAGCAAAAACACCAGAGCAGATCTATAATTCAACTACAGGGAGGCTCATACAATTCATAGGGGCAGATGTTTTCTTCTTTTTCCCCCCCCCTTTATTTATTTATTTATTTTGGTTTCTTACCTCCTCAGTGTTGGACCATGTTGCATTTACTCTTTATTTTCACAGCCAAGGACTGCCTTGACACCCCATCTCTACACTTTCTTGAACCGAAGAGCGGCATAGATGGTAGCACTAACCTGCCACATTTTAATTATCTCACTGGTTTATGCAAGGAGGTGTGTGTGTGCTTTGTGGGGGGGGGGGTTTAAGGACACATGGTGGAAAACTGTTCATTTGTTCATTCAGCTGTCCTTAATTTGTCCTGTCCTCGCTCTGTTTCCACTCATTTGAAAGGTTGAGAAGGCATTCCAAAAACCTCAAGTCCCTCAACAGATTTCCCCATTTAAACCTGTCAGCAGACTCCCATAGTATAGCAGTGTTGATGGTGGTGCCCTAGTGTTAAACACGAAGACTCTTCATCTTTAGAGAACACAGCACACTGTAAGCAAAGTCAAACGTAAAGAAGGAGGATCAGCATAAGACAATATGTAAATTTGCAAAAGCAGACGCTTTCTCAGGTGATTCACACAATAGAGCGTCAGCATTTCTGAGGTGCAAAGCACAACAGGAAATGAGCCAGAACATTATGTAAGCATTTCTAGGTGTCAGCATCTGGATGAATCTCAACCAAAAGTGGGGAGCATTAACTTGAGGGTAACCTTTCTCATTTCTCTTTCCTAAAACTGTTTTTTCGTTGCCTTCCAAGTAAAGAGCGCAAAGAGGTTCTTTTTCCCTGTTGAGTCTTCTTGTATGGCTTTCATCAGGGTAATGCTGGTTAGGTGAGACAACACCATGGCCACACACTTCGTTTTCCAAACAGTGGGTATCTTTCTCTTCTCCCTCTTCTCTCTCCCTCTCTCTGTCCTGCTGAGCATATAACATGGAAAGCTCCCAGCTAAATTACAGGAAAATGCCTCCAACTACCTACCACAGACGAGCTATTTTTAAGGTTTAAAAACCAATATTCTAATGTCATTGCATTCAACCATAACAGGAAAAACAGCCACCAGAGCAAGGCCTGTGGAAAAGGTTGGAAACCTTCAGGCTAAGGGATGTGTCTGTTAGAGGAAGATGACTAAAATTGAACACACATTCACTATGTCAGTATTAGTTTAAAATGACCCTTTCTTAGCCCACTTTACTCCATATGGGATCTGTGATATGGTGGTTGTGTATGACTACTCTGAGGAAAGAGTATCACATGCAGGGCTTGGTGAGAACATGTCACATGTCGTGCATAGGAGGTGTAACTCTCAAATATCCAATAGTATAAGCTATTTAATTCTGAAAAGGGTCATTCTGAATAATGAGTACTTTTAGTTTAGCTAGTTCAAATAGCCAGTGCAAAGCTTTGTACTGTTATCCAAGTTGGATTATTATGTTTACTTAAAGTTACAGTGTGTAAAGTCTCACAGATATAAGTCGATGAATCAGTGAATCTCACCTCTGATGGCGGTAATAATGAAGCGAGTTGTTGAGGATGTCCTGAGTATTTCTGTTGGTTAGCGTTGGTGTTAGCCAGCGTTATCTGCTGTTAGCAAAAATTTCTTTGAAGCGGATCTAACATCGTTGGTCTCTGACACTTAGCGAATAATTCTCATTGGATGTGAGAAAGTAATCAAACTGTTTATCAGAGGACAAATGTGGTTCTGAGGACACTCAAGCCCAACATTAGCTGGAACAGGGTTAGCATACAAAAAGCTGTTGCTGTTGTTGCTCGTTCTCTGCTGTCTGGAAACCATAGGGTCATATGTCAAATCTGCTGGCAGTAAGTTATTGGGACGACAATGGCAATAACGCGCAGGTAGAACTTATAATTTGCCTTCACAGCATGGAAATGACTATTATGTACTATGTATGTGGACAGTCTCTAGCCACATACATAAAACAAGATTAGGAGCAAGGGCAATGTACTTCTCAGCTGATGTATTCAAAGTTTACGAGAATACGTCAACATTGTTGGAAGATATAATTACACACTAATAATGTATATTGTAATATTTATGAGTACAATATTCTTTTTTCTATTAAATTAATTCAAACAGCTGACTGTACCTTTAAGTAAAGCATGTATACTTCTTTTTACACTGTATTTATTTCTGATCCTGTATTTTGATTTTCTGCGTGCCCCCTGTCTTGTTCTTGGCTCCCCCCCCCCATGACACCTCATTGAAAGCAGCTAGAAGCTAGCTATGTAAACCCAGCTCAGATGCTGCCTTTTCTAACCAAAATTCTTCAATAATCAAAGTGAGTCCTGTGCTGAACAAGCAGAAGAGTCCCATGCAGGTACATACAAGCTTAATCATTACGCATTTGATCACATCTCACAGCAGCTTTGTCAGATGTGGGTCTCTTTTGAACTCCTATTTTTGGGGTAGGTGGGTGAGTGGCTGGCTGTAGCACATAAAGATCTGAAACATTGGCTTTATGTCTTGCATAGTTTGTGGTTATCTTGCATAGTTTGTGGTTGATCTATACATGGCATGTGCAATTGCCTTTCAATTACCATTGCGAGGGCATGAAGATATCTAGACCGGAGACACCCCGCTGAGGCGCCTGTGACTCGTCCGAGCATCAAAGTTTGATGACGGAGCATTTTGATTAATCAGCAGAGACACGTGGGGATACTCACCAACAGTAAAGAGTAACCAGGGAGGCATCTTAAAAGGCAAGTGGTTTCACTTCAATGCCTCCAACTTCTGTCTAAAAAGATGGCAAAAAAGGGACAATCAGCATTTTATCTCATATTTAGACTCTGCTTCCGCTTGTAGAGGAAAAAAGCAGGTGCCAGGTGTTCAGAATGCCCGAGCGATATAGACATGACGCTGCTGAGTTGACCCTGCTGAACTCTGTCTTTATGAAAAGCCAAGGAAAGCTTCCTTTATGATCACCGCACGCGGGGAGAGGCGAAGGGGGTGAGTGCTTTGAAGGCCCTCTCAATCTGCTGCTGTCAGAAGCTTGCAGGTATGTTTTAATAATAATTTCCTAATTCAAACAGCAGACCATATTGAGAGGTTGTCGCAACAATTTGTTTAGCTGAGGTATGCACTAAACTTTCTTTGTTTGCTCAGCTCCATAAGGCTGTTCCAGAAACACCACGCAGCTTCAGAAAGTTGCTTTTACTTTCAGGGGGATATATTTTAACTCCACCACGACTCCAGGCAGCATATCACTCTTCAAGGTGGACCTTTTCAACATGTGGAGGCTTAGTTTGGTTTTCTCCCCCCACTCCCCTTTTTTTTTCATCCCTGTGCAGTTTCAAAGAAAAACAGCCCCAGCATTTGAACAAGCAAAAACAAGTGGCTGTACTTTGGAAAACCACGTAATCTCAGAACGTATTTTTCCAAACAAAGCCCGGTCCAATACCAGCCCGCTGCGGCTTCTCAATGGTTTCTGCATCATCCACCTCAATCCCTACAATAACACTGGGAGCCTTGGGGCTATTTTCAGATTTCCCAGATTTCCTTGCAGGGATACAACACTTAGTGGTTGAGTCCTTCTCACTCAGCTGTGTTTTTTTTTGTGCAGGTAACATCTGCACCAGCGCTGCTGTGTGATAGCTGAAATTAGACATAGAGCACAGAGTAAATTTGTAGTTTTTACCCACTGCAAGATTTTGGTTTATAGGGAGAAGATAAACCAAAAGACTGTTCTGTCTTGTGCAAGAAGTAGCTTTTCTTTTATTCTTTTCTTATAATGAGCTCTGTTGTCTGCTGCTCTATGTCTGCTACTTGAGATTCATGTTATATTTGTACAATTGTACTGGTTCTGTGCAGTATTACTCGCGGCAAGCATTTGAGTTATAGGTTAGCCAAAGTGCCTAAGCTTCCATAAACGAGAGGGTATTCATCAAACCTAATTAAAATAAACTTATTGATCAAGTATGTGCAGTGTTCAGTTTCATCATGTCTTAAGTTTTGTGTGCAGAACCTAACCGAGTGGCTCCACCAAACAAGCCACAGTGTAATTCAGACCCTGGCTGGTTACACACTGGATGTTACTTAGACATCTAGTGATTTGCCCTAATTGTAATCTACAGGAAATTCCTCATCATAATTTGACAGCACACGATAATTTAGACGAATCAGAATAGAGCTGCTGTTAAAGGGAAATTCCACCAGTTTAAACGTCAAAGTCAATTTACCAGTCTCAGAGTGCACGGCTCCCTGTATAATCTGTGGTGTGTCATCTTCTGTGGCTTTAAAGGATCTTTTGTACATCTATCTGTACTTGTGTGACAAATCACAAAACAGGAAAGCTGTGAGGACTGAAATTGTCTCTCACAATTTTACAATTTTACCTCAGTTTAGTATCAAACCACAACTTAGTGAACTTAGAATTAATTAAACCAAACAATTTTATGGATGCCACCAGGGACTAACTAGGGGCAGATGCCCATTCAGGGAACTCATCATGAATGACATACATTCTAACGACTTTCATCTGTTTGCATTTACACGTTGCTCACAAATACGAATGCAACGAGATAGAGCATCTTGTTGAAAATACATGGATTCAGCGAGAAAAATATTAAGCCCACTGGCTACATCTGGCCTGAGGGGAAGTTGGTTAGCAATTTATTACATAGTGCTGTCTATGTGCTACAACACTAATACACTATTACACACGTGTATGTAGCACAGAGAGAACAGCAGAATTATCTCTGTCACATACACATCCACACACACTTGATTTACTCACAGGCTGCTTCTAATCTGATTCATTTTGCCCAGACACAGGTAGGACTCAAAGTGGTCGGCATATCGGTAGATAGATATTTTTTGCCCTCGGTTTCACAACTTTTCACTTTTCTTAGTAATAAAAAGTAGTAGTAAAGAAACAATGTGTAAGCATTTTTATTGTAATGAAGTTGTAAAGTTAAAGAACCATATAATCAAACATAGCCACTGCAGAACAGTCACATGTGATAAAATATTACACGTGTTAGTAATATTGACAGGCTTAATTATACCCTGCCTGTATCGCTGTTCATTATAAGGCTCAGTGACAGATTCCTGACTCTTTCCCCTTTGCTGAGTCTAAAGTAACTGACAAACTATTTAATTTCCTCACTCATATAAACTATTTCAAAAACACACTGTAACGCATTAATTTGCATATGTTTGTGTCTTTAAAAATATTCAAATCTCTGTTAGATATTAGTTCCTTACCCAAAGACTATCTTTAGCATGATCGCTTTTATGATCAATCTGCCACTGATCTAAGGACAGAAGCAGCAATCTGTGGAAAATGTGGATTCGTCCTCAGTTCAGAATCAAAGCTCTTACACTGTCAGAAACATTTGGTATACATCGCTACAGTAACCACTGTTTAACTACTCTGTGTGAAGATTTAGACACATAACAGACTGATTAATGATCAGTCATAAATCAGTCAGAAGATGATTCCAGATGTAGATGAAACCACTTTAAGACTGTAAAACTGAACCAAATTTAGACTGAGAGCGAGTTTCTAAGCACAGGCTGCTGATTTCATGTCACAATATTTACATATGTAAAAATTACATATGACTAAAATCCCCATTACTGGCTTAGATTATGAGTTTATAATCAGCAGTCCATAAATCAATCTTATCTAATCTAAAAGGTCCATGTTTTCATTGATCTTTTGTCCTAATAAGGATAAATATATGTATTTTTTTTATTTAATATTCATAGGATTGCAGCTTTGTCACCCATCTGGACAAATTCAAGTCAGGTAAATGATGATGAAACCCCTTTGAGCAAGCACATGGCGACAGTGGGAATGAAAAACTCCCTTTTAACAGGAAGAAACTTCTGACAAAACCGGTTTCAGAGAGGCTGTGGTTGGGGGTGATGGGAGAAAGACAGGACAGAAAAACATACTATGGAACAGTATAAAGGAATAAAATTTACTAGTGTTAACTTGTTGAGTTGTTCTGCACTTTTCAACGTCAGTGTCATGGTCCACACTGACAAGGATTCATATTTCTGGAGGCTGTTAGCTTTGTTTACCTTTTGCCCAGGTACATCCTGATTGATAGTGATTTGACACTGTTTGCGCAGACACTTACACATGAATTATACTTCTGGGTCAGATCTACGTTGTAACTTACGCCATATCCAGAACCCTATTTTAACCCTACACCACAACCTGCTAGATAACCTCCGGAGAAACGTAACCACACATCGGGTCGACACCTACCACAACAACTTGAATAGCGTGGAAGGTTGTAGTGTAGGGAGAAAAGGAATTACTACATAAGTTAGGACATAAATTTCCTGCAGAAGTCTAAATCAAGGTTTACCTCAGGGTGAACAGACAATACTCAAATTTAAACTCAAGATACCGATCAGCTGTTCAAAAACTAAAAACACAGAGATTTCCAACTCAGACTTTGTACACTTAGTGTGAAAGTTTCAAGTCTGAATTTCTACCTTAAGCCCATTTTCTGAAACAAACCACAGCTGTCATCCTGTACTTCAAGCCCCCACTGGCAGCAACTTCAGCCAAAGCCAAAAAGGATGTGTTGTGGTGTTTTTATGCCAGCGTCAAGTCAGGGGAAACAGTAGAACATAGTCAAGAGTAGTAAAGAGTCAAACACCTTTTCAATACACATATCTATTCCACTTCTGTGTCTTTGCTATCAGTTCTATATTCTTGAGGTGGGTCAGATAAAATAACGGCCTTCTGCCTTTCTCCTCTCCCCGTGCTGCAGGGGGGAGGGGGGTGCTTTATTGCACTATTGCAACTCGGGACAAAACCTGAAATGGAATCTTGTAGCTCTGTCAAGGCTCCATCACCCAGGTGTGCCAACAAAAGCTCCAGCAGATCCAACCAGTGACCCCTGGGAAAGGTCATGTAAGACTCCAATCTAAATTCCTGTCTGACAAAACCCTTAAAAAGCTCCCTGAATAGGCTGTCCATCCACAATACAGCACCCTCAAAAGACTATTCACCGGGCTTCAGTTGAGACATTTGGAATGTCTCATTCTTTTGGAAAAGGTGGAGCTAAAGTGGGTTAAAGTTTCAAAATTAACTGCGGCCCCAAACTACCATAGGTAACTAACTGGCTTTGCTAACTGGCTTTGCATGGCACTACCGTCAAGGCCTGCCAGAGAAAGCCCAGAGGAAGGGTATTATTGCGGGCTTCACTCTGGCTCAGAGGTGCCCACAGCCTGTCCCTCACAATTATTCAAAGTGTGACAGCGTGGTAGGGTTTGGTATCAGTGAAATGCAGACTCCCTTCTCGTTGGCCTTGTCCCTCTCGCATCCTCCGAGCCTCTCTCTCTCCCACCCTCTCTGTTGCCTTTAGCAGTTTCACCACATGCAGAATGGAAGAGCTAGCCAGAAGGTGTTTCAAGGGCTTGAGCCCTTTCAGCCTTTGACAACCATGGCTGTGCAAATGCAGAGCTGTGACCTTGGCAACAGCTCTTATCCCGCTCCATTTCAAGTCACAGGAGGAGGGGATGCTGTTCCTGATCTGTGTTGGCGCTTACACTCTGTGCGTCTCGCTGGCACTTTTAATTCCTCAAACGAAAGCTTAAAATTATAAGAGATAAGAAGATAACAACATCCCATAAGACATCATTATTGTTTGAGTGAAATGAGAGAAAAAGAGGGGTGAGAATGATTGAGGGCTAAGTGAGTCCTGAAAGTATTCTTCTGTAGAATACAGTGTGTCATACATTTCTGCAGGTCAGGACTCTCAGATCCTCTGCAGAGGTATATTACACTTAAAATGGTCTTGAACCACTGGGCAATAGAGTATGTGTTCATAGATCTTTGGAATGAATGCTGGTGTGCATGTTGAGTAACATGGAGCTGCTTTCTTAGCAGCTAGGTCTGAATAAAAGGGAGCAAAACAGAGCTGACTGTGTCTCTCTTTTACCCCGGCAGAATTGAGTTGCACTGGCATAAGCAGACAAGGCTCTCCCTCTCACCCTCCCTTACTCTATTGACTCTATGGATAATCTTGACTCCCCAGAAAAATCCTTAAGCAGCTGGCCACAAACCTTGCGCTTGAGTGCACATGCATACAATATCTCCCTCAAGCCCTGGGGCTGTTTTTCCCCCTCTCTCTTTTTGCCTTCCTCTTTTCCTTCTTCCCCAGTTTTCCATTGAGATCTTGAGCCAACATGCCTGGAAAAAAAGGCAGGGTTTGTTGGTTGGTTCTGGGAGTGAGTGCCAAGATCAACATCGCTCCTCTCCTCAGGGAAACCTGCAGCAAATTGGACTGGAGCTGGGTTTCACTTTCTCGGGCCTGTATGAGGCTGCGGGCTTCCACTGCTGAGGCCAGCAGTGAAACCAGAGATGCTTGTGTCCATTTTTGTTTGAAAAAATACCAGCAAGCCACAAGTAAAGTAGTGTAGCGGATTGTACATAGTTCAAATAGATTGATTTCCTGTGTAAACAGGTAGGCCATCAGAGAGTTAGTTTTGATTTGTGACCATGCTTGGGCTCTATTAGTGGTTTCCTTCAATTTGGCCCACAGGTATGGCAGCCAAACAACAACCAAGTCTACATCTGTGAACACTAAAATTGCAGTCTTAAGTATGGACTCCTAACTATGGCACTGGCAAGCAATGGATTCATCTGGATGAGAAAGACAAACACAAATTATGAATCATGAATGAAAAGACAGAGCAGGGTGGTGTACACTGTCAGTTTCTATTTGATTTGCTACCAGATATTGTAAAAAATCAGAAGAGGTGGCGGGCAATCTTAGCTTCAGCACAGCCTTTGTATTATTACACCTCCTCACATCAAACCCAACCGGACAGCTGCAGGTGACACCTTGTTTGAAGAGTTTGACGTTTGATCGAGGATGTGTTTGATGCAGGAGGAATAAAAAGTAACACCTTTGCTTTTCAAACTGTGGTGCTGCTGTTTGAAGTGTGAGGGCAGCACAGGGAAGTCCAGGTATGTTCTGATCAATTGCTATTGACTTTTCAGGAGGGAAAATGTGCGATTCAACAGCATGTTGATGCTAAAACGGAAAGTAAAACTTTACCTGGAAACAGCCTAAAAAACAATGGGACTAAAAATGTATTTTCACGAATCAAAGCAAGGTGTATTGGCATAAATTGATGCAATATACTTTTGGTAATATTTGCTTACTGTTTTGTGAAATTATTACATAAACATATAGGTTTTGAGCATTTTAATACTTAAATATCCACATTATCGTTTAGTGATGTGGACTTTTTACAATTACATTTCATTGTCTGTTAAATATGTCAAATAAAAGCTACTCTACTATTTTCGCTAGCTTATACATCTTTTTTTTTAACCTCTTTTTAATAGAAGAATAACTTTAAATAAAAAGTATTTGGTTCATTTCTCCAGACAGCATAGACAAAATCAGTCTTTTTTGCCACCAACTGTTATTTTCTTGCTAAAATGCCACACTTATTGTTAGCTTAGTAAACTGGCTGCTGAAAGATTAAGTTATCAATGTATTTTACTCTACTCGCTGTAATTTTTTTCCAACTAAAACCATCTTACTTTCAAGAACACGTGCTGGAAAAGACGAAGATCATCTTAATATCATCATCATCACAGATTAATTCCTGAAGAGTGTCAGCAGTGCTTCCATTGTCTAGACTGATCACAGACTGTGTGTTTGCCCTCTGGTAGTTGTTTTTCTTTCAATAACAGTCTAAATCACTATGATATAAAAGTAAGTCAGTTAACCTGCTTGCTACTGTATGAATTAGTGAGTAAGTAAATTATTTATTTTTATTTATTTGTATATATATTTATTTATTAAGTAATTTTCACAGACAAACAGTCTGTACACAGAAAACGTAAACAAAATAGGAACATTATGTGCCATAAAAGCCACTTTAAAAAAAAAAAAAATCGATGCAATAAAATAAACAGGTAGTTTTAGATAAACAATTAAATAAAAACGTTTTACCTGCTAGTTGTGATGATAAACTGTTCCACAGCCTCGTGCCACAGACTGAAAGGCTATTCCCCCTCTAGCCTTTAGCTGTTTAACAACGAACAAATTCTGAGCTTGTGAACAAAGACACAGAGCAGTGTATTTTGTAAGAAGCTGAGATAAATACTCTAAATCTTTGGCCATTTAATGCTCTGTATTTAAATACATGACTTTCAAAAAGAATCCTAAAATCTCTTGGGAGCCAATGCAAAGGGTATAAAATAGGAGTCATGTGATGTAGTAATGTAGAAGTACCTTCATGTTAGCTTTGCACTAGCTAGCAGGTGATTTTTGGCAGAAAGTTGTACGAATGAAACAAGTGTATTTAAAAGACTTTATTGCTATTATTATCAAGGGAATGCTAGTTTCCCGCTGGTGAAATGTGATCTGGATGAAGGAGGACTTTTGGTCCAGTCAATCCACCTGAAGTAAGTGTTGGGACACCACCTCTAAGCACATTCCTCTTTTTAGGTAAGACAAGTTTCCACTGGAGAAGTCTTAGAGTAGCTGAACCTCGAGACGTTTTCTACCTATGGATTTATTTCTGTTTATATTGTTTTCACTCTTTCCCTACAGTGCAGCAAGTAGGATATCGAGTTCTTTACATACATCTAAATGTAACAGACATCATCTTTAGATTACAGTCGCTGCTTTTCTGTGGAAGTTGCAGTATTCAGAAACAAATTTTCCCACATCCTGAATCTGCTCTGCTCTCTCTTCTTCTCTCTCAGTGCTTCAAAGAGCAGGTATCCACAACCCCCTGGGGCCCAGTGATTGAGTGCTCTGAAGGAAGGACTGAGCGCCAAAGTCTTATAAAGAATGCAACAAAAGTATACATATATTATTAAGATTACATTCTAATGCTACCGGTGTGTCGACACAAATATGATCCAAAAGTAAGTTATTATTTAAGAATTTCACAGGTAATTACGAGCAAATTGGGGTGCGGGGTGGGCGGGCAGTCATGCGCTCAAGTCATTAACTCAAGGGTAAATTAAAATCTGAGAATTTGATTTGACAAAAGCCTGGATTTTTCTCTTTGACCAAAAGATGTCATGTCACGAGCGTTATGGCAGGAGAGAAAAATCAGCCCTCCTCCGTTTTAATGGTTTTCATCTCTATGGATTAGGTGTGACCACTTCAAATATTCTAGAAATCTTAGCGTAGAAAACTTGTGCAATTTGCCCTCCACTGGGAGGCTTCCAGATGTCAGAGCACCAAGCGATTAGCATGGCCCCAACATTAAGAGGAGGGGAAAACTCGGATACAAACATATTCATAAACCTCTCTCCCTGCAGGCCTCGGGCCACCCTGCTGCTGCTGCTGCGCAATCCGCTCTTTGCATGGCTGTAAAAATCGGTTTCCTCTGCCTCTGTGCCATCTCAGCAACTGTCTCTCCACATAATCAACTCATATCAAAATGCCTCTCCAGCTAGACGGGCCCCCACAGCGCCATAGGCCAAACTCTCAACTGGAGGCTTGGTGTCATGCCACAAACAAAACAACCACCATTTCAGGCAAAGTAGAAGACTTTTTTTTTTTTTAAAAATACCTACCTTTTACCAAAAGGAAAAAGACTCCTTGAAATAATAATTTCAAAAAATTTGTTTGCTGAGGTATCATTAACCCCTTATTTTTGTAGTGGACTAGGGGTGCAGCTGCACAAAATGAATTTGTCATCAGCTTTAAAGCTTTTTTGGCAGGCTATCCCAGAGCCAGCCAAGGTCCTTGAAGTAGGAAAGGCTTTCCCGCTGCTTGGCTCCTCAGCATCCCAGCAGGTCTGAGGATTAAATTTACGCCTGCCGTCAAAGTCTCTGACAGGCCTTAAAGGGAGAGCACTGCTTCTTCAGCTCCCCGAGATATTATTCCCATAGGACAGGGAGATGAGGCCTTTTTATTGGCAACGGTGGAGCAAGTGGTGTCCCGGGGAGCTGGCATAATGTGACTCCAGGCTTAGAAGAATGCACGCCACTCTTCACTGTGTCTCTTTCTATCTGCCTTTTCTTTTTCCTCCGAGTCATATCACACATGCATCGCCACCCTCACGCTTCTTCGCTTTGGTTTATGTATTTAAATCAGGCTGTATCTGTTACCTGCAAGTCAGTCTTCTTCTTCTTCTATACTTTTTTTTTCAGTGAAAATCATTTAAAACAGTCCACAACTTCTCTCACTTACACTCTGGTTTAAATTCAAGCTTCACCTCGGATGTGCAGTTTTAATCTCAGGTTTCTTATGCACAGCACAATGTTTTGACTCAGCACATTGTACAACTGCTTCATAAGGAGAAAAAGTATGAGTCATGTGATTTACATCATCATCTTTAAGGACATACAAGAAAATTGCACCAGCAAAGACACAAGCATGCAGATACAGGCACCAGAATTCACTGCGAAGCCTTAAAGGAAAGCATACATGTGAACTTAAATGGTGTCTTTAATAGTTTTAGTCCCCAAGACTTTCTGTCACCAGCAGGCTGCTGATAGTGTACATCAGAACCAGTATATCGTACTTAAACACAATGTGATAATTCACCTTTAAATACGTGATGTTTTTCCAGCAAAAGATTATTTTTAATTATATTTAAATAACTAAACATCCAAATCCATTTTCTCCTTTCTTAGGTCAGTTTCTCACCTCAGGGTCCTTTGCAGTTTTTCTAAAATCTACTTTCTTAAGTGCAGCCTCCTGTTGCTTTGCAGAGCCACTCCAATTATGTATAAATTCAAGGATTATCATGAAGTGCTTCGAGATCACTGCCTACCGTTCCTTCGACTGGCCCTGCAAACAAATCTTGGGAGGAGTGTTTGTGGGAGGGTTAATGAATTTAGATCAGTGTTTGCTGCAAACACAGCCTCACCATCCGTCGCGGTGGCCTTGAAGTCGTCAGACTCGAGGTCAGATCTGGGTCGTCTCCGAGACAATGCAGCTGATTAGGATGGCAAACACCAGAGACTGTGAAACTGAGTCTCAAAGTCAGACGCTGGCTAAAAGCTAAACCACAATTCACGATATTAAAGCCGTGAGGCACTGGTGAAACCGAGAAACACACATGTAGACTTGAAGGTGTGTTGAAACTTTATTCTGACTAAAGGGAGAATTGATTCCTGCTAAAGTATGAAAAGAGACAACGTTGCACTTTTAAAATTCAACAGAATTAGATGTAGTGATGCAAATTTTAACATCATCATCTCCACCCTGGGTAGCCATTTAATTAGTTATTGTCCGTTTACAGGATACGTCACTATATAAAAACAGCCTTCAGTGACCTGTGCTGAAATAAAAGCTACATGACGATGGTTGTGACAAATTTAAATCCCATTGTTATTCCCAAACAGCCTCATACGACATTTCATGGTTCCATTTTAATTTATTCAGTCCCTGGAGGAAAAGCCCATCTGACTCTCAAATATGTGGGTTTGTAGTACTCACGGCATGCATTAATAAATCATACAAAGTTGAGCTGTTGTTAAGAAGCAAAGAGACTTTCTGGCGGACACCCAGGTGACTGAAAGACCAATCTAACTTAGTGTAACAGTTTGGGGGTTTTTTCTTTTCTTTTTTCTTTTCTAAAGTGACATAAGAATGAAAAATATCTACTCTGTATGGCCTATTCTAAAGGTTTGTGTTAATAAAATAAACGTTTTTTATTCTGCAAAGTCACTATCATTGGATTTGAATACTGCCTTTGCTAATTACCAGTCAAAATTTCATAATGGAAGTCTCAGTCACACAGGCTTAGAGACCAGTCTGCCATGTTCCCAGTTGGGGGTTGCAGGGTTTTGCAGGGTAAAACTGGTTGCAAAGAGGGGGCTGCGCCAAAAGCCTTCTTGTGATTGCTTTGGTCACTAGTAAAAGCAATAAAAACCTCCCAGAAGTAACCATTATGATGCATTCACCCGTAGTTTGCATGGAAGATGCCGACTTGCTAATTAAACACCAAACAATAGTAACGCAAACCCAAACGTAGACCAGTCACCTTCAGAGTAAAAGTTCTTCCCCACTACAACCAACACTTTTCAAAAGCCACAATCTTTACTTTGAATGTGAATCTTCTACTTTTTAGGTTTGCATCACAATCTTTACAGATTCACAACCACTTAGTGAGGAGTTGGGTGTAGAAGAAGCTAACCTGCCTTCAAACACTTGTCAGCTGCTGCAATCTGCTAGTAACCAGCGCAATCACAAGGATGTTTTTGGTGCAGCACTCTATACCTCTCAATTTCATCTAAGGACAGCAAGGAACCTCTCACAAGCACTCACCAACTGGTCGAAGAACAAATATTTTTCCCTAGTGATTGATTGCCAGGCAGTTGCCAAACAGTTGCCCAACAGTTTCTAGGGCTGTGAGTGGGGCCTTAAGCAACTAATGCAGGTATATTAGACATTTATGTAACGCATACTGTAACATTGGAATAAAAGTTGATTTTATGGCTGTAGCACTGACTGGGACTAAACTGAGAATGCATTTTTACACATGCACCTCGATTTTAGGGTGTTGATGCAAGATGTGACGATGACAGTGACTGACTTCCTTATACAGTGAACAGAGGCAGCTATTTGAAACACATTGCAGCACATAAGTCATCTGAAGGGTTACACCAGGGTCGTCAGCCTTTGAACTATTTTTGACCCCCAAATAAATCTGCAAAGAGACTCAAAACCTAATTTACCCCCATACAGAAAGAGACACAGTCTTTAGTTTCTATTAACATTACTATTAGGCCTAAATAATAAAAAAAAAAATTAACACATGATTCCTTGGTAGGGGTATCGGGTGATAAATCTATTAATACTTCTTTTTTGCATTTGATGCATTGGCTAGACATTTTTACAGCAGGTGATTGTAAAGAGTCGCTAGTAACATGATAAAAAGTAACTACTATTCATTTATATATATTTATCTTTGTTCATATCCATCTAGATGTTTTTGTCATTGCCAAATGGAGCCACTAGAGATTGGCAAAAGAGCAGCATGCAGTTCCAGAGCTGCCGGTTCATGACCCCTGGGTTAAACCTCTCCCTGTCAGCTTGTATTTCACAGCTGAGAATCCGGACAAGGATGTTAGACACTGTCCTGGCAGAGAGGAAGGACTTTAAAACACGCTGGCCCATAAAGACAACCAAATGTGATAAATCAGAACTACATGCAAGTCTGTTTAGGGACCAAAACTTCATTATTTCCTTCCGCTCTTGGATACTTCTGTGTGGCTGTTAGAGACTTACTTGTCATGCACAGGGCTGCCCATGTTCAGAGCAGATTCACTTCACATTTACACAGGGATAAATAGCATTTTCTGAGGAAGAAGCCAGCTCTTATTGGAGAAGCAGGGATGGCAATTTGTGCCCATCATGCAACACTAATTTATAATGACACCCCTGGAAATGCTGCTTCTCGTTTCATTTGCAATGCTAACTTGCCTCCAGACCATGCTAACATGGCTCAACAGTCCGATTCGGAGGGGGCTAATTGCACTGAGGTGGCCGGTAGCAACATGAGAGCCTATAATTGGAGGACACGCTCAGTGTGTGAAGAACCATTTGCATATCACTTCCACTGTCTCTGTGAGGTGATGGAACATTATTAGCTGGAACACTTGCAGTGTCCACAGTCAACACTTTCTGCATGTATTTATCTCTGCCTTACATTTCCTGTGTCTGTTTGCTTGGCTAGACCGCGCTGTTAAACCTGATGGTTCTGCCTCTAAACTCCAGATTGGATTCATTCTTTTTTAATCATTAACTTTAGATTAACAAAAGCAAACAAACAGAAAAGGTGGGAAAAATCCCAAAATATAATAAAATAAAAGGCATGACAGAAGAAGGTGTAAAAAAATAAAAAGCCTCAAGACTAAGAAACATGGAATATGCAAAATAAAGTATCAATAAAGTATATTTTATTGTTTAAATAATCAAGCCAGAAGAGACAAGTTCTTGTGTTTCAGCCTTATAGTACTGCAATAACGTAATATCGGAAACTGCGTTGCTACTGAGTGCTGTGTGCAAAGTGCAGGGGTGCATTGTCCATGTGTGAGTATGTGTGTCAGAGGCAGGCAACACACCATTTGGGTTCATTGTTTGTAAGCCTGATTGCCTGGTGCAAAAAAGCTGTTCCAGAGCCTCCAGGTCCCAGCTTTGAGGCTGCGATGCCGATTGCCAGACGGCAGCATCTGACACATTCCACAGTTGTGGTGTCTCGGGTCTCCTTGGTAATCTTACTGACACACCGTCCAGTGTGTTGCACTCATACGGTAATGTTGATCTGTGGTTTCTGGGTATTGTGGGCACAATGTCCTCTTCACAGTGTCCACATGAATCCTGTCACCGCTTCCGTGCATTCATCAATGTCAGGATTTCACGGATATTGGAACATCTCCCAGGCTACGACAGCCCTGTAACACAACCTCAAATTGATCCTTCCAGCAGTGGAAGAAGAACGTGAGAAACAGCCTACTTTAGAGTTGAGAAACTCTAAATTATCAGGGAAAATTACACTCTTGGCACTAAGAGAAACAGATTTAGAGTATTATTAGAATAAAGATGCAGGGGAGTTTTGCATGAAATTTTGCACCATGACCTATAATGAAGAAATTCTTCCCAACAGTTGTCAGAAAAACAACTCTTAAGTTGAGTAACTACTCCCTAAAATTTTCCCAGAACCATCCAATCTGCCAGCATGTTTTAAAGAATCCATCAGGAGTTCTCTGCCACTGCAGAGGAATAAAGAATAAATCTCATTCATCAAAGTTATTTATCCAGCTTAGGTGGTGATATTTATGAAAGCCACTTGCATGCGTATCAGCTACAGACTACGGTTAATAATCTCTTACACTATTTATTCTTATTTATAATGCCTGTTGTGTCACGTATACAGAGGGGGCAGAATTTTCTTTTCTGAAAAACAGCCAAATTCATGCAAATATTAATAGTGGACAGTAATTTTGTGGATAAAAAAATTAGCATTTGGAAAAGCACACGTCCATGTCTGAGTGCATGCATGCTGCACTTAAGAGAGCAAAAGGAGCAGCCTCATTACTTGGCTTTTAAAAAGTAGGAGACTAACTTTCCCCACTCCGTTTGAGCAGTCGCCTTTTTAGACCTTATGAGGCTTGTTAGTGGAGACAATACACCTAGGAGCAGCAGAGCTGTCCAAGCCTCCTCCCCACAGAACAATGAGGCTGTTGTGCTTTCCTCAGGAGTGAGGAGAAGTCCTGGGAGACTGCAGAGGCAGCTGTGGTGGGATCCTGGGACAAGGGCGAGGACTCGAGAAGGAGGAGCGCAGCACAGGGTTTGTTTTTTTTGTTTTTTTTTTCTGGGGAGGGTTGGGAGGTTATGGAGTGTAGAGGGCCTGTGTGTTGTGGGAACCCCAGATCTCCCTCGTTCAATCCCACCTCCCCCCTCCAATCTTTTCTGACTCCAGAAAAGGCCAAAGCAACAGAACTGCCATTTGCAATGCAGATCATGTCCATGAGGAAGGAAAAAAGAAGTCGGGAATCAATGGTCCTGTATCAATCTGCTGACTGCTAATGTCCTCCACATTCTGATTCTTGACCCCTTCCCTGCCGTTCCCCAGGCAAACCGCCATTGTCCCTCTCGGGCCCCACCTTTTCTCACTCCTCTCCACACTGTTGCTCAGGCAAAGATGCCACATTAGGCGAGGAAAATCCACAACTCAAGGTTTCTTTGATGCGATACGCCGTTAAGTGTCATTTAGAAATGCGTTTAGCAGGTTCGGGGCCCCGACATAATGGGGCGAAAGAAGAAAAGGGTGGAGGAGGGGGTCGGGGAGAGGGTGGAAAAGTGGTGAACCAGTCAGTGTTTGTTGAACACAACATTTAACCCTTGTGGTCATTGTGACAATATCCCAATTTGTGTCACAAATCTGGTTGGAGTGATATGGTAAATCAGCCAAAGAAAAGGAGAGTGTCAGGTGACAGCGCTCAGCGACAAAGAGGAGGACGTCTGATCCACGCCTGTGCACTCATCACACCTGAGCGGTGCTTGATGGGAAAACTGCCTCATTATTTTTACATGAAGCTGAACCGACAGCTTCATCAGTGGTGTAAATAAAAAAAAACCCACCAATTAACAAATCTCAACAACCTCTGTCTCTCATCAACACTCATCAAAGCACCGCAGTCCTCTTATGCTTAGTATGGTATTTCACTTGATTACAGGAGATTCAGATTTTAAATTGCAACAGTTTCTTTTTCGATTGCTTCATATCATGATAAATTACATTCAATTAAATTTTATTTATATAGCACCAAGATGCTAATATTGTAAAAATTTAACTCCCTACAATGATAAGGAGAAAACCCCAACGATCAGATGACCCCCTGTGAGCAAGCACTTGGTGACTGTGGAAAGGAAAAACTCCCTTTTAAAAGGAAGAAACCTCCAGCAGAACCAGGCTCAGGGAGGAATGGCCATCTCTCGCCTCCGACTGAGGGTGAGGGGAGGGAAACAGGACAAAAGACATGCTGGAGATTATTAATAACTAATGATTAAATGTGATGATTAAATGCAATTCCATCTTGGTAGATGTGATAAAATTAAGCTTTGACTCACCCAGAAAAATTTGAACTTACTATTTAATAAGCCCTGCTTATTCCCTAATGCAACCAGATGCTAACAAGCAAACTCGACATACAGCAGAGCATCGCACTCAGCTGTTCCAGAGAAATGCATAAAATTAGCCAACGTGCAATCTTTATGGTAAACTTCCCAGCTGTTTTTAGCCATTAGTGATTTGGTTTGAAGCAGAAAACAGCTTCCAAGCTCTTGACCTTAAAGTAGGGGGGGAAGGGGGTGTGTGACTAGTGAGGGAGTAAATTGGCTGAGATGTGATTCAGGAGCCAAGAGTTCAGCACGTACAGGGCAGTTGGCCTCAGACTATTCATTAAGCCGCGAGATTGAGATGGAGGGTCGTCCTATGGCACCTTGGCTCTCATTTGGAGGAGCACAGCTGAGGAAAAAAAGAAAAAATGTGGATGCTCTGACCCTTCAACCCGCTCAGGGACTTAAAATCATAATATCGCCTCAAGGTAATGAGAGAACCTGGACCATTTTGTTGTTGTGCTGTGCTTTTGTGTCAACTGCACATGTGGATGACATTTTATTTACTGGGAAAGGTTGCATGGCACAGTTTGAAGTGCA
>VUQG01000782.1:46335-58428 GCA_015106755.1 Etia nguti | reverse complement strand
TCACTCTTTGGAACGAGTCGAAGCACCTGATGCCTGCAAAAAGAGAACTGCACTGTTTTTACTCAACTTAAGCATTTAGTAAGAAATTGGGACAGAGAGGGTGAATAATGGTTTCTCAAGCTGGATGGGTTCTGCTTTTGCAAAAGTTGAAATGTGAGAAATTGTTTTTTGTTGTTGTTGTTGTAGTTGGTGTTCTCCAATGTCCTAGACTCTTTCAAGCTGCCATTTTGTATGAAAGGTGCTCTTTAAATAAAACTATACTGCTTTGAATGGGGATTCATGACTTCCCAGTGTTCAGGTGATTGCATTAGGTTATCAAAGGGAAACTACATATGCATTGCACTTTAAATCGTTAACATTTACAAATAAACATGTAGTATTGCTACAGTACTTTATTAAAGTTTTCAAATCAAAAATTGCACAAGTGTGCCCAGGAGATATGTTACTGTTGTAAATGCAGAGACTGGTCAGGGTGCTTTAAATCAAAAAACGTTTCTGTCAACGCATCCTCACTTTATTTCTAATGCTCACAGTTTTTACACATTGCCATGTACACAGCTCACTTACGCCCTATTCCAACAGCAGCGAGAGGTTCGGGCTGGCCCACTTACCCATTAAACCTTTCTTTTCCAAGAACAGCCACAAAGAGCACAGCGAATGCGAGGAGCTCCCTCATCGTGGCCAGCATTGTGCGACCAGTTCAGGTTTGAACAGCATCTTTTTAAGCGTGCAAGGTCATGTGATCAAGCCACAGCCTTGTTCAACTTCGTGGTTATATTTGTTTATCTTTGGCTGACTCACAAAAAAATTGCACCATGGATTTTGACACAGTGAATTCTGACCAATTTGAAAAAAAAAGGAAGATTGCTCAGCGCTGTGGCTTTCTTCATTTTATTTTGTTACAGACAGCTTGTGATGTACTACATAGATTATGTGGAAGTTCTTGGGCTACCTTTTCATTATTGATTAATCTGTGGATTAATCAATAATTAATCAGCATCCTGAAATTGCTCCTATGAACATCTAAAAACAATATCTGACATATCTTGTCATATCTGACAAGCTAGACCCCAAGATAAGCTTTTTCAGTAGAAAGCTATCTAGCTATACGATCACTCAGTGATTAGCTAAATCATTCTGGCATTAGCGGAAAGATCTGCATTCTTTTTAAAGAATGTCCTTGCATTGACATGTGGAACAATTTGCAAAGCAATCAATAGATTTTTGTTACATGTTTAATAATTGTTGTTGCTGCTTTAATAGAATTTATTAAGGGGATAAATGTATTTAAATGCATTCTTTCATGTGCCAGAATATATTAACAGACGACATTTATAGGCCTGCCATAAAAAAGCAACAGTTTTTGTAGTTCAGAATTTGAAAATATTCTGTCTAGAGCTCAAAATAATTTAACTGCTGACCACAAAAGTTCCTCTATATATCTAATGTTTCATCTTCCTCTTTGCGATGATCACGGCAGCGCTGCAGTTTTGTGTGAGTGACATAAAGTACATGAAATACTCTTGTGTTTGTGATGGATGGTGGTGTGTGGTTGTGTCTCAGCTGCAGAGGGAGAGGTGCAGTGGAAGGTTCAGGGGGCAGTGGAGAGGCTGGCTGGCACAGGTAGCGTATATTTTTTAATTCTGCCTCTCCTATTTATGCAGTAGTGCCCTGGGACCAAGGTGATACAGTATGCTGAGCAGCTGGCAATGATGCTGAAGCTATGCTTTGCAACATCTGAAAAGTCACATTGTGTATTGAGAAAAATGATAAACGAAACATGCAACCCAGCACAAAGTGTCGGGACACTCCTGAGGCCTGAATGTGCTACAGTGCAAGCAGGATCACAAAGAATAATCACAAAGATCACAAAGAAATTTAGCTTTGATTTTGGATTGTGTTTATTTGTCTTGTGGTTTTGAGAAAGTTTGCACAGCCCTCGATCATGATAGGTTTGGATTACTCTTAGGATGAAAAAAAGAGGGGCACATTTCTGAAAATGTAGGACTTTTACTTTTATACACGCACACAGATCAGTATGGGTTCTTGGAGGTGTGATCCATGATGGCCATCAGAGCCAGCCAAGTCTCCTGAGCGGTGGGGATGATCTGAGATGCAGGAAGGAGGAAGCCATAGCGGCCCTCATCCCTCAGCTCAAAGGTGTAGGAGTACTTGATGCCCTGTTCGTAGGTCCAGTCAATGGTGTTACCACTGGCTTGGTCTAAAATTAAAACAGGCATTGTTAAAACATTGAAACTGTACTGTAAAAAAGAAAAAAAAAAACAAGATGCTGAAAAAGTTTTCAATTTCAAGGCAATAATGTTTAAATTTAAAAAAAAAACCTTGCACCAGTTGCACATTTAATTTTAGCACAGTTTATACTTGTGCATGAGTGGTGGTTGGTTGGTTGATTCATAAACACCAAAAAACTGTCTGAAGTACAGACCTGTGTCGTTTTACTTTTATAAAAATGGCTACAATTTAAAGCGAGTTTGAGATCCCTGCCACAAAGATTTTTAGTATACCACTATTTAATACCACTATATTTGCATTTGCAGAAATTAACGTTATAGGAAAAGAAGAGAAGTATTCATATATCTGATAATCATTGTTAGGTAAAATAATGTAAAAGAAGTCTGTATTGGTAAGCAGTGTTGATTAAACTTACAGATAGTATCGATGATGCTGCCATATGTGTATTTGGTACCATACAGGGAGGTTAGATCAGTGATGGCCTTTTGAGCCACCTTGTGCTGTAGAAAGAATATTATCATACTTTTTAATAATGACTTTTGACAGAGCCCAAAGAAGATCTAAGAACTGTCATAAAAATAAGAATTCTAAAGAAAGAAGTTAAATCAGAAAGATCTTTTTTATACCAGTTCTGCCTGGTCACTGGCAGGAGCTGTTTTGTAGCCATAGGGATACATGAGCATCTGAGAGTAGGAATGGATGGAGATGAAGGCCTTGATGTTGCCATGAGACTTCACAAAGTCCACAATAGACTTGACCTCAGACTCAGAGTGTGGAGTGGTTCCACGGTAGGTTTCTGAGCAGGGGCTGCTGCTGGCACCGGGTTCTATTTATCAATATAAAGAAAACCAGACAAACAGACACTGTGGTAAAGCATTAGAATGCAAAAATATGAAAGACTTATAAGCAATACACACACATCTATGAATGTATATATATATGTATATATGTGCACACTGGCACCTGTTACATGACAGAACCCTAACAAAATAAAAGTAATCATTATCACCTCATACAGTCGCTGTTAGAGGCTTTAAATACAAGAGAATGGCATGGGAAAATATTACCTCCAAAGCCAGCATCCCAGTTCCTATTGGGATCAACTCCGACACATGAAGAACCAGGATTGGGCTTCCTGGTCTTACGCCACATACGATTCTGAAACAGTAATGTTAGTCTTAGCTTAAAGAAAAATATTTTAATCTATATGACTCTCAATATTTTATTCATTGTGCAAAACCGACTAAATACACCATTACTAGTTCATCTGTATCATCTTGTCAGCTTAAGCTAATTGGGATAAGCCCTGAAAAAAACATTTAAAAAGTAAAATGAAGGTTATAAACAGACACTTGATTGTACAGCAAATTACTCTAAAACAAATCAGACAGTAGACAATATGAAAGACTCACACCAGCGTGGGTAAAGGCGTATCCATCAGGGTTGGTGGCAATCTCCAGGAAGATGTCCATTTGATTGAGGATTGCGGTGAGAGCGGGATCCGTTCCATAATCAGTGACAATCTAATGACAGAAAAGCAGAGGACACAATACTCAGTGCAACCTGTAAGTTGTGAGAAGCGACAGAGACACAGAGAAAAGCAAAAAATTGTAATAATATTACTAAAGAAAATGAAAAAAAAACCCATCACCTTCTTAGCAAACCATAGCCCGCTGGCCTGAGTGACCCACTCTCTGGAGTGGATTCCAGTGTCGATCCAGATGGCAGGACGGTTGGTTCCACCAGTGCTGAACTACAAGACAAGAAAGGAAAGTAGCAAACTTCATTACAAATAAAAAATGAAGAGCAGCATGAGGGTGAAAACTCTTGCCAGAAGAGTATAGGGGGTTTTGCTTTTTTTCATTTTAATGTTCGTTCAGTTCTATTGTTCAGGTCTATTTTTTCTTATTTTTTACCTTGAGCACATTAAGAGGACGGCCTTCGTAGCTCTGCCCAATCACTATCTTGCTGACAAAGTTGGGATTCTCAGCCACCAGCATGTCCTGGAAGCTGTAGATCTGAATGAAAGACACAATAATGCATAAGCATCAGTTGAGTGCGACATGATTCTGTACCACTGTCTCGTCTCAAATTTCATGGGGATTGCAACATGATGAAGATCAATAGGGAAATACTAAATGCTATGATTGTTATTAACATTCAGTTTAAATGTCATTTACATTTTGAGCGCCTGATTTCCAGTGTTGATAGGCACATTACATACTGTACATGGCCCCCGTACTTTTAGAAATAAATGTACTTTGTTGTTCCCCAAAAATGTAATGGACATGGTTCATATGAACAGACAGAGTACAAGTAAGTTTCTCCCACAGTGATTGGTGCAGTAGTTAGTACTGTCACTGCACAGCAATAGGGTTCTTGGTTTGAACCCCATCTGGGGTGTTTGCACAGCCCCCCTATAGATATTCTCAATATGCTCTCTATATGTTAGGTAAATTGGTGATTCTAAATTGGCCATGAATGAGAGGCACAATGGTTCTTTAAATGTACAAAGCATTGTATGAATGCGTGGTTAAATGTGGCTTGTAATCTTAAATACTCTCAGTGGTCACTAAGACCTATATAAATGCTAGTTCATTTCCATGTACTCCCTTGTCAGTCATGTCACTTGCTAGCAAAAATGCTGCATTGTGATAGAATGAATTATCAACTTAAGCTGCTTAGCCAAAGATGTTAGCTTTTAATAATAATAATAATGTATACTTTATTGATCCCCTTGGGGAAATTCCTCTCTGCATTTAACCCATTCACTCAGTGAAGCAGTGGGCAGCCATTGGGCGCCCGGGGAGCAGTGTGTGGGGACGGTACCTTGCTCAGGGGTACCACTCTACCTACTGAGCTATTCCTGTCCCCCATGAGACAAAAGGAGATACTGGTAATAGTATGTGAAACATCACAAAGAAAAATGGCACAGCTGAGGGATCCTGACACTCAGTATGCCCAAAGCCCTAGGCGTTCATGTAGCTATATTTTATTACAACTTTAGCATATTTGCAGAAACCTTCAAAGGGTTTACTTACTTTTTCTTACTGCTTTACATGGCTAGTAAAAAAAATACACCGTCTTTGGTTACAATCTATTCACTGGATAACAATACCCAGAGGAATTTTGTGTACTTACCTCTTCAAGGGTGTGGTAGTTACCAAAGTCAAAGCTATCAGTGTTTTGGGGCTGAGGAACACGAGCAGCAGCCATCTCCTTCTGCTCCTTATCCAGAATCACCTGCAGGACAATGATAGAATTTATAATATTAGAGTTACTGAGCAAAAGTATTTACAGAAATAAAATCCAGGGTGTATTCTGGTCTTATAAACTACCTGCAGGTCTTCAATCATGGCAGAGTACTCAATATTCTGTATCTTAAGGTAATCTTTGACTGACTTCAAGACTTGGAAGGGAACTCTGACATCCACAGGATTAGACACAGTAGTCACCCCCCTCCAAAAATCCAGCTGAAAGAACAAAAATATATTAACCAAAGCACTTAAAAGAAGTTTCTACACAGTTTAGGAAACTGGTAAGGATAAATATTATGGCACATTTTAAATTTGTGATTTTCTTCTTTACTCTTTTTTTTTTTTTTAAGTTGATTTTAAACAGTGGTGGCTGGTGATGTCATTTAGTGGCTGATAAATTACCTCAAACTCCATCATTTGCTCCAGATCCTTGATAAGAGACAGCTGGACTTCATCCTTGGGAACAATTCGAAGCACTTTGTGCCTGCAAACAGCAAACAGATAAGTTTTACTCAGCTCATCTTGCTTGTGCTGTCTCTGTGAGGTCTGACAGAAAAATGTCATTGTCTTTATTGTGAAACCAGAGTTATCAGTTTAGGTATCTCAACCAGTTCTCATTGGCAGGCATCAACTGGATGCAGGAACAGTCCAGGTTTTCTAGGCACTGCATATTAGCTATTTCACATGTATGCGTATATACTATGTAAAACTGCAAGCAACTTCAGATTTTAGGGTTTTATTCATGCTGTAGCAACAGTGAGGGGTTGGATAAACTACATACATACAGCACTATTTTAAATAACAGGAAGCGAGAGGCCTTTAGCTTCATAACGCTGGAAGTTGTAAAAGACTGCTTGCCAATGTTTCCTCTGTAAACGATTTTTCAGTCTGAGAAAAGAACTGTTTGTCATTCCACACATTGCTGGGACTGATAGCATAAACCCGAATTCTGTTCTGTGATCCACACTTCAATCTGTGTTAGTTTGCAGGCTGAAAAATTGGTTTTTGGATCTCTACACATGCATAACTGTGTGTCCTGATCAAAAAAAGTATGCTGCTGCTTTTTTTCCAATTGGGAGTTTCTGAAAGTCAAAAAATGCTTTTGTGGCTCAAACAGGACATGGAGGAAGTTGAAAGTAAAGCTCTTGGTCTTTCAAAGGGACAGCAGCTAGCCACTGGTACAGATACATAGATGACACCTGGGTCAAAATCAAAACCCAAGAAGTAGAAGCGTTCACTTTTCAACTCAATCAACTCAATCAACCCCCAATCAGCACCTTACACCCCGCACAGAAAACTTTCCCTCTAGGTTCAGAGGGGGTGGCTTACAATACCAACTATCTGCCACCTACAATCCAGTTTTGAGATCCCTTCACGGATGCCTCAATTGATCTCAATAGATCACATGATAGGGTGAGGCAAGGTCTCACAGTGGGTTCACCCTAAACCTCTGCTGATAATGACCCACACCCTTTTTCACACCTTGGCTCATTTGATGAGGCTCATGATCAATAGTGAGTCAACGACCCTCTTAAGGCATGACCCCCACTAGGGCTTAAATACCTGGGACTCTCCACCATTTGGTTTTAGAAATGAAAAAGCCTCTCGAATGAGAGGTGAAACGTCTTCAAGAAAACAAGTCCAGTCGCTTTTCTTTCCAAGCTCCTTAGATTACCATGACCCGCATGACTGAGAACCTACACAGATATATTGCAGGTTCATACTTTTTATGGCTAGTTTGCCAGATTTTAATATTTTCTGACTTTAAAAAGTTATAAATTAGTTACAGCTAATTCAGAGCTCTGTGCTACAAAGAACATTAAGGAAAACCCATGGTGTTTGATATCTTTTAGTCCTTTATTTGTTACAAAAATGTAATTTAGATGTTAAAAATAAATAAAAATGTTAGAATCCATGCCTGGTAAAACATTTTGCTGAGGCAGCTGGAAGATCTCTTTAAGGCTGACTAATTTATAACTCTTCTTAAGAAAACTGATGATAGTGCCAACGTTTGCACAAAATCACAGATTTAATTTAGTCTTTACTTAGTAGACAGTCTTAGATCTAGTCGACAGGTCCACTTACCCCTTAAACGTCACTTTGCCAAAAACTGCCACAAGCAGCGCAGTGAACACGAGCAGCCCCCTCATCATGACCAACAGTGTGAACGTTGGGCCAGAAACAGACTTTTATGGCTGCCTGTGCCGCCTGATATATACCCAAAGGTTGACCTTGCCAGAGTTCAGAGAGCTCTGTCACCGGCTGGTCCTTTTCCCACACCAGCCTAGAGATACCAGAACCAGATGTTGCATCATACACATATATTTTGAACAAACTGGATTTATGTTTAGTTTACAAAATAGTTTACAAAATAAAAGCACTGGTGCTAAATTTAATGTTAGTCTGACTGAAAAAAAATTAACATGGGTCCTCATATGGGGACATTACATTCTGCACCTCCTCCTTCATTCTGCTCAACAAAGTGTTTAATACTTTGTTAAACAATTGTCCCCATGATTAAAAAAAAAAAAAAAACTTTGAAAAAAATCTGCTCAAATAAGATGCTTACCTTATCAGGTCCAGCTAATCCCAAATCAATAGGAGAAATTGCAAATGCATCACAAACAACAACTATATATGCAAAGCAAATAGCAAATAGTCAAGAATTTTGTTTGATGACTTAGTCATGAAAAAATAAAAACTGTTACGTTTTCCTTTAACAGATTTTAACAAGACATTTGGGAAATAAAATAACTTGCTTTCTCATCAGAAACAGTGACGGTAACCAGCTTAGCTCCTCCCAGAGTTGCTGTATTGTTGTCATGCAGTAATTGGGACCTATGTGCACACACTGCATACGGTCAGTGTGCTTCTTTAACTTCCTGTTCAATTTCCTGCATGGCTTATTTATGCTCTGGTTTTGTACATAATATGCAAATAAGATATAAGGTATGTTTATTAATGAGCCCAAGAGGTGATGCTCAGCAGATTTTGTTAACTTTTGATGGAGCAAGGATAGTTGTTTCCACAGATTTATTTAACTAGTGGGTGTTTATGATATAAATTTAAGCAAAAAATGATTTCATCAAACACTAAGATATCATCCTCAGTATATAAGGTTTTGTTTTCGCTGTGAAAATGTATTTATTTATGACTTTATTGTTGAATAATATATTTATTCAGCCATATGTAATCACTGCATCTTCATTGCTTTTCCCCATTTTATTGTTTGAAAAACAAAAACAGTATTTTATGTGAAATAGAAAGATTATTTGGAGGGGAAAAAACAATGAAACAATAATAAATCATAATCCACTAATAGCTGGTATTAACTGGCTGGTTTAAATACTTTTTACAGCTCAGGAAGGAATCTCTTTGTTCAACCCAAAGCAGTGTCCTGAGCTTCTTCTCTCTTACTGGTGGAGCAACTCTGCAGATGGACTGCATCAATGCGCTAAATTCAAACCAGCTGCTTGGACACATGTACTGTGAACCCCGCATGTCAGTAAAAATATTTCCAGACATGAGATAACTTGTTTTGTAATGGTACAAAAACTTTACATCTGGTGTTTTAGCAGGTGTGAGGATTTTAAAAAAAGAAAAGAAAAAAAAAAGACACCTACCAAATGTTAGTTGAATTTTCCCTGTGAAGAATGCAGGCATCAAAATCATTTTTTTAATATGCTGGACATCAATAGCCAGCTTTTGTCTTGTTATCTTCTCTTACAATGGTCACCTTTAGTGGATATAGTTCTTGGGAATATTGACTTATTGAGGAGTAAGTACTGAACAGCTAAGACATTAGGCAATTTGAAATGCCTTTAAAATTCCAGCATTCTAGCCTCTTGGATTCCTTCTTATTGCCTGATTTAAAAGATATCTATCACATATTTGGGAATTTAAGAATTGAAAGGAAATTTACAAGGTAGCAAAGTAACATTACTCACTAATGCCTCCTCTCTCCATTAGCTGTCTTCTGTCTGCTATCTAGAAGTTTTTCTTGTGCAACCAAACTGATAAGCTCAGTGTACAGGAAAGATAAACAGTAAAAAGCATCTGCAGTATTCACAGAGACTTACAAAAACAAAGCAGGCAGTATCTTTGATCCATGTTAAAATTTCCTTGAGCTGAACTTAGCCCCTACCCAAGTTTAGAGAGATGCTAAGTACATGTAATGTGAACTATACAAAAGAGTGTCAATTCTGTTGAGGTCACAGTGATGCAGCACTTTGAGAGAGTACAGCTTCCTTATTCTTGTATGTTTTTTGGGTTGTTTTTTTTTTTAGCTGAAAATCAGCATGGGAGGGTAAGTACTCCTTCCATGCAACCATACAGTTGTCTGTAGGGTGAAAGGTGGGGCACAATCAGCTGAACTTTTTAACTTTAGTTACTCTCTCATTTTGTGTGTCTGATTTTTAAAAAGCATTATAGTTGATGTATTCTGTGACCCACTTCCCATCTTGGAGTCACATATTTAACAGCATTGTGCAGTTTCTTCGGACGTGATGCGATTTTATTAGGGTTTGGATACAGCAGATTGAATGACGACATCCACCAAAACAGTTGCCTGAGAGTTTACAGGCATACCAGAAAGCATAGATCAGACATCACAGTGAATGAGCGCATCGGCGAAAAAGCTGCATCAAAATGCGGTTCTTTAACAGCTGACACCACAGATCAACTTGCCGGGTGTGACAGTGCTGCTTCCACTAAACATACACACAGGAAGTTGATAACGACTATTGTTTCCTGTCACTGAGTCAAAACTGCAGCTGTTTCGGTTCAAACCACAAACATTAGTTCACAACACGGACCGGCTGTAAGTCTGTGGTCAACGTGTCCTATAGGTTATTTCACTTGTTATATGTGATTAAAAATGAATTTTCTTCTCTTGTCTTGTCTTGTCACAAACAAATTCCCACACAGTTATCAGTGTATAATTCGATAATTTAATCATTTAGAATGTATTTACACATGATGATGAGGGTCGGAGGAGGGAAAAAGGTTCGGGTGGAAAAACCGCAACTGCAGCAGGTTGAACGTGTCAAATACACTCACGTCCTTTGTTAGGCAAAGACACGCCCCTGTTGTTTGCTGGTTGGCTACCCTGTCCTCCAGTGCCTCTTGTTTCTACTCTTATTGGTTGAGACGAAAAATCTATCAAAACGGAAGTCCCACCCTCTTTAAACATCAATGAAAAGTGTACGGGACCTCCTGAGTGAAAGTAAAGCTAGAGAGGAAAGAAAGAAGAGATGAGACGAGTCCGGAAGTAATGCAAGTGTTTTTTTTTCACAGTAAAAGCGCCAGATGAGCCCAAATTGTTGGAAAAGACTAAGTAACTGCAGTGTCGTGACTAGTTAACACCAGGCTCCAAGTAAGATAGTTAAAGCAGGTCTATCCATCACAGTGTATCTTTTATATAATGTCTTTGAGGATTATAAATTGACAGATATACTTGATGATTTTGACCAATAATAAGCATACCCAAGTTTTTACAGGTGTTTACAATAATTATTCTGTTTCGCTTAATTAATGCGATTAGTGTGCCCTTGTTTATTATTTCATGTCAAAATGGCCAGAGTGAACAGAACCAATTTTTATTTGTCCAATACCTAATTTTCACTATCTTGGGTTCTGTGATGAAGCAGTCTGATCAGTCTTTAAAAGTAAATATTTTTGTTTCATTGTCTTCTTACCCCCTTACCAAATTTCCCCCTTGTGGGACAATTAAAGGATTATTCTATTCTATTCTATTCTATTCTATTCCTAAAGTCCTTTCTAAGACCGCTTTTTTCTGGTTTTACTTCATTGTTGTTCTGGAGTGTCAGAATGAAATAAATATATATATTGTTAAATAATTATCCGAATGTGTCATTAATTCATTAAGATGGAACTGTCACTTCAGCAGTTGAGTGCAGTGTCTAAAACACAGATCCATAGACTAACTTTAAAACTTCAGATCACAGCTTCATATTTTCACATGGAAAACTAGTGAATGGACGACGTTGCTTACTTCATGCCAGCACTGACCACCCCCCAAAATTTGGTAATAATTTAATAAACATGAGCGCAAGAGAGAGGAAGACACCCTACAGTGAGCTGAAACATTCACTTCTTATTTATTCCTGCATATACAATTTTTATCATTCATATTGTGTCATTGTATATGTCCCTCGCGATTTCGTCATCACCCCCTCCACTCTGGCAGTGTGCCACCCCAGTATTTTTAGTGGCCACCCCTATGAAAAAATCCTGGAGGCACCCCTGTAGTTTAAAACAAAAAGTCAGTTTATAATTTCTCACATACAAATGCACATATAGATTTCGAAAATACAAGTATTTGAATATTTCATCATACCGCCACAAATAAGACCCGACGTGAATGTTTTATTTTGAAATGGCCAAACGGAAACTATCGACTAGATTCCGGCGAAATTACCACCTGTGCGGAGTAGAAGCAGGACCCCCAAAGGAAAGCAGTGAGGGAAGCAGGATTTGTTTTACATTTTTCCGGCGCTTTCTCCCTCTTGCCTGTGTTTGGATTTGACAGGTTTTTTTTTTTTTTTTTTTTGAGCAAGAGATC
>VUQG01000782.1:35991-46315 GCA_015106755.1 Etia nguti | reverse complement strand
CGAGAAGCACGTCTCGAAAGAGAAAACGTTGAACACAAAAATGGAAATAGAGAAGGAACTAAAGAAGGTAAGCTTCGCCCCGTGTTCTTCGTGGATATCTCGCACAGTCCGGGGAACGCCCTTAAGGTGTGCAGAAGAAGGGACAGGTGGCAGAAAAGTTACAGTACTGTAGCTTATTTTAGAGTTTAAGTTTCGGTTTTAATTTCGAGATATTAATATTATTATGTCTTTATTTATTTATTTTTTCAATTAAAATGTACTCAATTCACTTAAATAAGCTTATTCACATCCTTGGGTAGTTGATATTGCACCAACAAACTCGCGTCGATCGATTTACAAACTTGGAAAACGTAGGTCGCGCCCTTTTTGGTTACTTCCCTTTCAGAATAAGTTCCCATGTAAGAAACTGCGTTTAAAATGTGACAAAGTCTCACTCTGCGTATCAACCAAAACCCCAACCTCTGTAACTTAATAGCGAAACAGCTTGACCCAATAATGGACCCATTTTACGTACAAAGTCATCCTCATTGTTCAGGGTTTTGATAATGTATTAATCCGCGTTGCCCAGCGTCCTCAGCTCTCTATTAAGTGGATCAAATCACTGTGACAGTAAAATGCAAACCAGCTGTGATAGTTAATTTGTCCATAAGTAAATGTTGCCGTTACAGCTGCCGAATTGAGTGTTGAACTTTCAGCAGGGTTTCAGGAATATTAAGGCTCATGTCACTCATAATGCACTTGAGAGTCTGAACCAGATGCTACAAAATCTAATGTTTTTTAAATGGAGTTTGGCCATCCAAGGGAGAAGACAAAAGTTTAGAGTCAGGACAGGCAGGAAACCCTTTTACAGTACACGCTTTGTCTAGTGAATCGTCATTCATTCCTCATCAGGGGTCACTTTAGATACTCGTTGTTCGCATTCATTAGATTCCTCTTATGCATCCCTTCTGCTTAGTTTACTTATGGTCCATAGATAATCTGTATAAATAATTCTGTTCGAGAAATCCAGGTTTATGTTGTGAATACACATGAATATTAAACAGTCGGCATTTTCCATAGACACTATAATAACCTCTTAAGTAGTTTAGAAAAAGAAAAATACATTTTAACATGCGTTAAAGCTTTTGTAGTTATCAGAATCAGACTATTATGGATTATCATTATTATTATTATTGTTGTTGTTGTTGTTATTTATTAGGGTTATTGACAAGTTTGTACACAAACGAGGATTTTGTCTCCGTGTCATGGTGCAAAAACAGTGGTACTGTACTGTTAACTTATGCTACTAAGTTAACATGAGCTTTGGGGGTCCTTGCACAGACCTGCAGAGATTTGGCAGCAGTGGAGGAGGTTACACAGACTGGTGGTTAGTTTTGTATGAGTTATTAAGCTGCAATTTTAATGTCTTCAGCCACTTGTAAAAATATGGTTTACATTTTTCCTGCATTAATAATCTTTTGTATACAAATTTCAGAGTTTTCAGCTTCACTCTGAAAAATTGACTAAGAGAGAGAATTTTACAGGGACAAAGGAATGAAGACGAAGGAATCCTCTGCTTAAATAGGTCTGAGCAGCTGGATAACCCAGACAGACAGTCTGACATCTGCCTGTAATCCCTGGGGGAGATCAGCCTGCCACAGCTGCAGGGTTTCTGTCTGCTAGAGGCTGCAAGTTCAGAGATGCTGCTGTGATCTCTGTTGCGCTTGTTCAGGAAACGTTACCATTGTGTTTAGGTGATATTATGCTCAATCAAGGTGCTGCATTCTACTTAATAGGACTCCTGAGGTAATACACTGTGACTATAAGGTCGCGGTGTACAGCACTGCCATTCTGCTGACTCTTAGAAGTCTGTGGAGGTCTGGCTGGGTTTATTTCTTACCTAAACACCTAAACCATCATTAAAGCTTTCATATGATTTTGTGGTAGAAATAGAACCAGACCAAAGGATTTCTCTATTTGTTTAAATTCTGCAGTGATTACAGTGTTATGAACTTAATTTCAGTTCAAGCCAGTGAGTCATGAGACCAATTAAATCTTTGTCTAAAACAACAGAAAGGGGAACTGAACAATAGTTATATTTTTTATGACAGTATTCCGCCTTTACAGAGGAAAGTTTGCCTTAAAAATAGAAAAAGTTGTTCGTAAATTTTAAGGGTGGTTTGATTGAAACTTCCTTCACACTGTCTGTTATTTTAAAAAGCATCAGAAACAAGATGTATACATGTAAGTAACCTAACGTTCTTTTTAAAAATATGTGTTTTACATATTTAACATTATCCTTGTGATGTTACGGAAACTGAGTGTCCAGCGTCTGAAAGGAGGTGGTCAGCTTCAGCTAAAGTGACTACTTCCCTTGCCACTGGCCTGCATCTCTGCCCTTCTCCAGTCAAGTGACTCATGAACTATGAGTCACTGGACCTGAATCATAGACTTTGTGTCTAAACTGGCTTGTAGCAAAAGTGTTGCCACCAAACTTAATCACCCACAGGCTTAGTCATGAAACAAAGTCATTGATTAACTTTAAGTGTGAATCCAGATGGTGCAGCTGCCTTCCAGGGAAGTACACATACATGCTGAATGAGCTCTGTCGTCCTCCCCATGCTTGAGATAAATATTTAGGGTTTCGACCACTTAGGCTGTCCACCCTTAAAGCATACCAATAAACGTTTGCATTTGAGAAGTTGAAAATGATGTTTTAGTTGGTGCCATAAAATGACACTTTAAATAATTTGTCCTTTTGTCTCAAAGTTCAAGTACTTTGTCATGTCACACCTTAACAAGAGAACATCTGCAAAAGCCTGAACAACTTTGTAGTACCATCTGAGACCTCCTGAGAACCAAGGACTGGAAGTTAGCAGTGGATGCCCGCACAACTTTGTAATCTTGTTTACTTTTTCATAATTCAGGTCAAACTTTTTATTTAGACAACACTACCTTCCACAAATATAGGATCATTTCTGCATCAGTATTAAAATGCAAGTAAAATCATATGCAGTCCTACCCAAAAACAATCATGCTTAATTACACAGAAAAGACTCACTCTCATCTTTAGTTCCCTGTGCAGTTTGACAGGCTAATCTAAAGTTTTGTTTAAGCTGCATATTGCAAAAGACACAGCAGGTGAGTACATCTTACAGCTTAGCTAAGATTTACTGATGTGTTTGGTACTTTCTAGGATCACCACAAACCATGCTGGAACAACTTATAATTGGGCTTCTTAACATCTCCCAGAGGACAAACGTCTTACCCTGGAAATTGTGGTGAATGTTAAAGGTCTGGCATCAAAGCTTCACTTTTAAACAGGAGCCACTGTCTGTCTGCATTTCTCACTCATGTTCACCTTAAGCCATTAGGATGGTTTGTGACCATATATAGGCAACTATTCAATAACACTAAGAGGCTGGTGGGATCCCATCATGCACCCTGCTGTCAAGAGATGTTTTTGACCCAAAAAGACATTCTCTGCTGAGGAATGCAGACAGACCGTGACTGCTGTTTAAGAGTGAAACTTGTAACAATTTCCAGAGTGAGACTTGCTTCCCCTGGGTGATGTTAAAAAGCCCAATTTAAGTTGTTCCAACATGATTTATGGTGGTACTACAAAGTAGCAAAACATCAGTAAATCTTATTTAAGCTGCACATGTACTTTCCTGCTCTGTATTCAGTGGGAGCCCCTCTGCATTGGGATCTACAATCTTCCAAGACCTGATGTGGGCGTCCAACATAGACAAAATTATCAAAAAGGCCCAACAGGGGATGTACTTCCTGTGTTAGCTCAGGAAGTTCAATCTGCCTCAGGCACTGTTTATCAAATTCTACTCTGCAATACTTCAGTGTTTTCTTTGCACATCCATCACTGTATAGTTTCGATCAGTCACCAAACAGGATATAAACAGACTACAACGGACAGTTGGGACTGCAGAAAAAAAAAATTGGTGCCGATTTTCTCTCCACTCAGGACTTCCGGACAAATCCAGAATCAGACATACCCTGGATACAGCATGTTCCAACTCCTCCCCTGTGATAGGCATTACTGTACACCAAAACAACCAGGCCACAGGCCATAATACCTCTCCTGCTGTATTTGCTGTTTTGTTATAAATATCTATGTACGTTATTTATTCATATAATATACTGTCATATTCCCATATAAGTAGGCGCTTATTTGTTTCTTATTCATTTCATAAGTTTGCACTCTGATCCCTTTGTAACAATGCAAATATAAATATGTTAAATGTTATTGTCTGTGTCATGTTGCTATTGTCTGTTTGTCTATCCTGTTAATTACATAATAAATAAATAAACAGGGCCCAATTCCTTGTATGTGTACATATACTTGGCCAGTGAAGCTTATTCTGATTCTTCTACCACGAGTATCATCAGAAACTTTTTTTCCTTATTTAAATACTGTGTTCTGCTCAACAGACAACAAACCTCTGACAGTACGTGTCATTTCCTTTGTGTGCTTTATTTACAGGTGACGCTTGGCCATGAGTTTGGTGCTGGAGCCGCCTGTTTGAAATGCAAGGACAAGTGTGAGGGCTTTGAGCTGCATTTCTGGAGGTTTGAACAGTTTCTCTGCATATCATCACAGTTTCACGAGTTTCCTTTTCTTTGCTTCCTGTGTCCACACTCCTAATTAAAGAGTGAGTCACTGTTGTCTTGAGCAAAGCTGTGAACTCTTCAATGTAACTCTAGTTTAACAAAAATAAACAAACGAAAAATAGTGTTTTGTAAGGTTCAGTCAACACACACATTATTTTAGTGATTTTTGGGCTGAGTGATAATAAACAACATACCTCCTTTTTCACGCAATGGGTAAGACGTCTTAGGCAGCAGGCTGCCATTTTCAGGAAACTTAGCAGGAGTATTTTGTATATTTCTTTCTGATAATTATTGTTTGACTTATGAAACTCTTTTCTTGCATTGAAGGATAACATATTTTCTTTGAAATGGGGTTGTTCAACTTTCAGAACTGCAGGCAGCGTATTATTTATAGTGGATGGTAGGTGACACGCCTGCTAACAGACAGGGGTAAGAGCCTGCTCTGAAGATAAGCACTGGTGTGGACATGGTCAGCAAATTTTAGTCATCTACAAGAAATAATTATTGCTTTAGCTGTATCCCATGTTTACAACATTTTCGCTGCTTTATCTGCTGTTGGAAAACAAAGAAAGCAGCATTGCTCTTGTAAAAGCTGCCAAAGTTCTTTGACAGAACATTTTTACCTCACAACAACAAAGAACTTGCTGATTATTTTTGTTGTTGGTTTACTCTGGCATTTATTAAACTCCCTCAGATCCAAACTAACATGTTAAACACATCGGCACACCAAAAACTCCAAAAACGATTCTTTGCAATGTAGAATCTACTTTTTTAAGTCAAAGGAGATTGGTGGCTTTGAAATGAGCAGTTTCTTTTTGTTGACTTATACAGTAGAAATGACATACTCTTTCTCAACTGTTGCCATACTTGTAATTGTAATATTTACTCAGAGCATAACTTTGAACTTTAGTTTATTGTTGAGCTTGTGGTGCAGGAAGGCAGTAAATAGAGATGGAGCTGCATGACATGGTAATTGTAGTAAGAGGAGAAATGCGGACTCTTTACAAAAAAATATGAAGCAATATTAAACTATATTTATATAAAATATTTACTTTCATCCTGTACCTTATGTAAAAATATATCACTATATATACAGTAATGTTGAATGTGATTATGAATCAGAACAGTCATTTAGAAAAGCATGGTTATTCTGCATGACATCAACATTTCACTCATTGACCCAGTCTGCCCACTTCCCAGCTTGCTTAATTAAAAGGATTCCTATAGCAGCAGGAGCCATCGGCCTAATGGGAACATGCTGTTCTTGAGAATAGACACTTCTCATGTTTGTTTTTGGGTACAGAGTTCCACGTCCCATTGGCTCATTGTAAATAAACTTGATAGCAGTGGTGGAAACGTAGGCCAGTGAATTTAGTCTAATGAGGCCAGGGCTGAATTTTCAGGGAAAGTTTTGATCATAATTCTATGAAGACGCTATAATTAAAGGTTGTCACCTGCCCTCTAAAGCCACAAGTTAGAGTTTTGATTGTGGAGCCTGTCATAATCATTTATTATAGTTATACAGTGTTTTTGTAAATATAAAGTTAATGGGTGTTAAACAATCAAGCTAGGCAAACAAAACTAAAATTCTATCCTAAGTAATTTCACTGCTTGTAATAATTCTGCATTTCTCTATGAAAACACTTTTTTTAACAACACTGATGAAAACACCTTTCATTTTATTTAATATATGTTATTTATCCCAAAGTTGAGAAGTTCTTTTTCTACATCAGTTTTAAAATGAAGTTTAAAAAAACATAAAGCAAAGAGAAGATATTTTTCAGTTTCTGTGTCAGAGAGCTATCATCTGGTTACCTATGAACAAAATAAGGTCTTAGAAAACACAAATCCATCTGCCATTTAAAAGTGGCCCAATGACATCTTAATATTTACACATTAAACTGGCTTTATTTAACTGAAAAGTATTGCCTATTCCACTAAAATTCTAAAGGCCTGTTTGGGCTGGAGCATGCCTTCTAGTTGCAAATGATGTCATAGTTATAAAGAAAGATGTGTTGAGGCATGATAAAAATGCTGGTAGTTCAGTTTTAACACAGAACTTACTGTGTTGGTGTAATGGCGTAGGAGTTTTATTTAATATTCTGAAAATAGAGGGAGGTGAATGAAGTGAGGATTTATTCAAGTTGATCAAATATACCAGCTATCGAGAAGAATATGTAGTTAGAAAAACTGAGACATTGCTGGTTTAGTCTGAATAAAGCACTGGCAATGTATTCATATTAATGTTTAAAAAGTTTAAGTCCTGAACATTTTGTTAAATTCTTCTTTGTAGAAAAATATGCCGAAATTGCAAATGTGGCATCACAGAGCATGATGTGGCGATGAACTCGGAGGAGAACAAGAAGGTGGGCAAGCTGTTTGAGGACACCAAGTACACCGGCCTTATCGCCAAGCTGAAGACGGATGGGATCCCCAGCTACCAGGGCAACATGGTGACCATCACTTTGCCTAGCCCTGCCACTGCTTACACTGTACCACTCAGTGCCACCTCTACTGTTGTGCCCCCTTCTGCCAGAGCCGGTTCTGTGTCCCCGTCTGCCACAGCCGGTTCTGTGTCCCCGTCTGCCACAGCCGGTTCTGTGTCCCCGTCTGCCACAGCCGGTTCTGTGTCCCCGTCTGCCACAGCCGGCTCTGTGTCCCCGTCTGCCACAGCTGGCTCTGTACCTTATGCTGGAGCCTCTGCAGGTTCGGCAGCCAGTGGGGTTCAGGGTCAGGCTCGGGTTCAGCCTGTACCCGCCAGTGCCACACCAGTCAGGGCTAGCAAAGTGCCAGTCACTGTCAGTGCCACATCAGCCAACGTAGTGCCAGTTCCTAAAGATGTACCAATGAAGACTGTCACCTATGAGTGGGCACCACCAGTGGCTAACAAGTACCTGGTAAGAGTTCATATTTGTTATAAGATAACTTTTCAAGTCTAATTGAGTTGGGGGGTGGGGGTTCATCCCCCACCCTCATAAACCCCCAAAAAGCATTTAAGCATTATCATATGCTAAAGGATTCATTGGTATAAAAAAATTTAAATATTAGTAGATAATATTCCCGCCTTGCTTGGGAAGTATTGGTGGTATTGCATCATTTAGGATTTGGTAATAGGCAAAAACACACATTGATCGATGCAGGTGTAGCCAACTAAAAAATTACTTGCCTCTTCCTTTATGAGTCTTTCCTGTAACCTTGTGCTTGTCTCCAAAGTGAAATTTAAGGTGAGGTGTTACCATTTTAACACACTGGAGGAGTGTAGATGGTTAGAATTAAACTTCCTGGCATTGTTCAGGTGCACAGAGAGACGACCTTGAAGGGCAGATGAGCCAAATCATTTTTGCTTGTTTATGCCTCCTAAGGTTCAAGGCATTAGAAAACCCTTGGCTAGCTACTACAGAACAGAATCAACTGTCTCAGAATCAACAGTTTTTTGTTTGTTTGTTTTTGTTTATGTCTGTTTCTGTTTAAAAGGTCTGTTTATTCTCAGTAGCAAATTTTTTTTTTAATAGAAATATGTTACAAAATGTTGTTTTATTAAGTTGTCTTGATTGTGTGGCAGGAACTTTTGAAGCACTGGTGGTTGCAGTAAAGAGGATGTCATTTTTTTAATGCCAGCATCAATCACCCCCACATTAATCTTATGTTTGACATTAACTCAACCTTCTTGTCTTTGTTTAGTCTGTTTCTATATCTGTCCCTTGTATTCCTTGTCTTCTCACTAAAAAACAAAACTTCACTTTTTTTGTGGTTAGTCTATATCTAATCTGTCTCTCTGTTCTTCTCCTGGTTGTCCTTCACATTTTTCTTCATTCCCTCTGAGGTGACTCTTTTATTGTCTGCCTCTCTGTAGGCTGTGCGTTATATTGAGTTGCTCCCACCAGAGAAACGCCCAGTGGCTGGTACAGAGGGAGCTGCTTACCGTCGGCAGCAGATGGCCAAACAACTGCCTGAACACGACCAGGACCCGTCCAGGTGTCATGAGCTGAGCCCTGCTGAGGTCAAGCAGATGCAGCAATACGTTCGCAAGTACAAGGATGAAGCCCTGGGGGTTGGAGATGTCATGCTGCCTGAAGAGATGGCTCTGGTTCAGGCAGGAGGGCTGGGTGGATCTGGTGTTGGGGTTGGAGGTGCACCTAGTGCAGGAGGGGCTGAGTTTGGACCTAGAGGTGGTGTTGCTGCTGGGGGTATTGGTGGAGGTGGAGGTGCTGGCTATAAACCAGAGGCTGGGGTTGCTGGAGTTGGATTTGGTTCAGGGCCTGGAGCTGCAGGACATGGTGTTGGGGCTGGAGCTGGTGGTGGTTTTGGAACTGCAGCTGGTGGAGTTGGAGCTGGTGGTGGTTTTGGACCTGCAGCTGGTGGAGTTGGAGCTGGTGGTGGTTTTGGACCTGCAGCTGGTGGAGTTGGAGCTGGTGGGGGTTTTGGACCTGCAGCTGGTGGAGTTGGAGCTGGTGGTGGACCACTTTCAGGCCCTGGCGTTGGACCATCTGCAGGCTTTGGGCCAGCTGGAGGAGCCATGGGTACCACTGCCACCGCTGGAGCCATGAGTGTCCCTGGAGCTCAGCAAGCTGGAGTACCACAACAGAACTTTGTAAGTTTTTTTTCCCTTAGTTCACTGACCATCTGCACTACAGTTAAATTAAATAAAAATGTATATGGTAAACACATGCCATGTCACACTATAGCAGATGGGAGGAAAACATACAAAGCAAAAAACTCCTCACTCACAGTTTTACATAATACAAGATGAAAGTCTTTACCAATAGAGCAAATTCCAAGAACACAAAAGTATGTTTGAAATCTAGTTAATAGGTGGAGACAATGATTTTAAGAAGAACTTCATTTTAAAATAATAATAATAACAATAATAATATCATGAATAAAATAAAACATGGTCAGAATACCTGTTCCCTTCCTATCTTCTAGCGCACCCTCAACTGAGACAATTACACTTGTTGTAGTTTCATTTAGTGGTTTTCCTGTTTATTTCCTGTGTGTAAGTCAAACTTGGTTTCATAATATATTTTTCCTTTGGTCAGCCACACCCCTCTTACAGTTGCTCTAAGGCTCATCGGGAAGCCCGGTCAACAATTATATAAACCCTTGAAATTACATAGCGCCTACTTGTGACCTTCACATGTCATAACAGTTGCACCCACTCCACACTGCAATAAAAATCACCTATATACACACCTTTATAATATAATGTTTCTATACTTTCACATTCCCTTCCCTTTCTGCTTATCCCATTCATCTGGAAACCCTTTGAGGTCTTCAGCTTAGAAATCATTCACAAAATGTTTCTTTAAAGGTGTGATGAATTCCTGGTAATATATGAAAAATATATTCATAATATAATATGTAAATTGCCTTAGTTCAAATTAATATATCTGACTACGTTCAAATGTATAAACTCTAACTTTTGTATGACTTGGTTGATGTAATTAAGTAGATTTATAAGTTTTCAGTCATTTCCAAACTTAACACTAGGTGGAGCCATAGACATACCATCCCATTTCAGGATGCTGGGTTTTTATTTAATGCAGTAGCGCATGAGTCACAACTCAAGTTTATCTCATCATTACCATGTGCAGTTAATAATTCTTGTGGATTTTTATTTCTTCCTTCTTTCAATTTTACTACAATTAATGTTAAAAAAAACCACCAAAAAAAAAAAAAAAAATTCAAAGAAAAAAAATAAAATTAAAAAAAAAATTAA
>VUQG01000782.1:24420-35971 GCA_015106755.1 Etia nguti | reverse complement strand
CTTCCTTTTAAAAAAAATAAAAAAAATAAATAAAAAAAAAACCAACAAAAAAAAAAAAAAACATTCAAAGAGCAAAATTACCATTTATGGAAACTTATTATGAAATACTGTGCAGTGATAGTTTGTTCAAATCAAATGGGTTGTAATAAAAGCTATTCAGGACAGGATATAACAAACTATTCAGAATTTTTCTTCTATATAATGAAATATCAATAGAATATATTTTCATAATGAACTATACAGCCATACCAATCGTCTGTGCTTCTGTACTTTCCCTTAAAGTCATGCCATCAGTGCCAGCAGCCCATGCGTAAGGGTGAGCCAGCTGTCTATGCTGAGCGGGCTGGTTATGACAAGATGTGGCACCCAGCATGCTTCGTCTGCTGTACCTGCAAAGAATTGCTGGTGGACATGATCTACTTCTGGAAGAAAGGCAAGATGTACTGTGGACGCCACTATGGAGACAGTGAGAAGCCACGATGTGGAGGCTGTGATGAGGTGAGATGAGGATCCATTTTGGTTAAAAAAAAATTTGTGTCATGTGGGAAAACAGTTGGTATTACATAGGTATCTGTGCGACCATTCATAGCTGAGAGTTTGTTAGCACCGTTGACGCTACATTCTGATACATGTCTGTTTACAGCTGATCTTCAGTAACGAGTACACTCAGGCTGAGGGCCAAAACTGGCATCTGAAGCACTTCTGCTGTTTTGAATGTGACTGCATTCTGGCTGGAGAGACTTATGTTATGGAGAATGACAAGCCTGTCTGCAAGCCCTGCTACATGAAGAACTATGCTGTGGTGAGTCTTTGTTGCTTCGGGTTTCTTTCTTTAATTGGCTCATTGGTTTAAATACACCAATGATCCAAAACATTATGACCTCTCAGAGATGCATGTGATGGTCTGGGATACAGTAGAATATAAGTGGGTAGTCTCTGTTTGCATAATCAGCATATTGAATATGGCCATTAGTCAGAAGTGGCGTGTGCTGAAACAAGTCTGATATGCAGAGGCTTCAGCTCATTATAAACAATACTATAAGAATACTTATGCTGCTAATGTCTTGGTCCCATGGGGTACCTTTGGAGTTCTAGAGCAGTGAGCTGTTTTGTTGCACACAAATGAGCACAGCAGGTAGAAGGTCGTATTGTTTTGGCTTATTAGTGCAATTAAACTTGAAGGATTTGTTAGCAGGAAGCTGTAGCCATACCAAAATTCAGATTCTTGAGTGCATATTTTTGGCCTTAAACACCCTAATGAGCTCTAACAAGAACAACAACATCTTATACTGGACTCCACTGAATGTGGAATGTTATGTTTTGATCTAAAAAGCAAATGTTAAAAATAGAAGATTGTCACATTTCACTCTGATCACTTTCTTTTGGAGGCTATTATAACATGCCGGCAATGATTATAGCATTTTACTTGTTACCAAAGCAAATGTCTTAGGGATTCTTAGAGCTTGGTGTAAAAGGGTCTCACCTAAGTCAAACTTTGTGAAAAATGGATAGGGGAATATATGCTGGCCACCCTAAGCCAAGAATGTGAAGCGCTCGGTGTGTGTTTACTGTGTTTTTTTTCCAACATAATCCACAGCAAAGCTTATGTTTTCATATAACCAAATACTTGCCTTTGCTTGTAAGAGTTGAGGAATCTCTTCTTTGTTTGAGATAGTAATTACACTGTGCTGCCAAGCATTTTTTAAACGTTTCTAAATTAAACATATTTCAACGTGTCAGGTATTAATTAGGCATCATGAAGACACCTTATAGTTTAAACCACATACATACGGCTGCAGTGGAGGCTGAAGCTGTTAGGGGAAGAAACTACATAGAAATAATATATAAACTTGAAGAGTTTGAATAATAATTTAAAAATGAATTGTGGAAAACCTAGATATCTGAAACTTAGCTTAAAAAAACTTGACATCATTATTTCCTACCTATTGCCAGAAATGCTCATCCTGCCAGAATGCAGTGGAGCCTGAGGCCCAGAGGGTTTCCTATGGTGATTATCACTGGCATGCCGAGCCACAGTGCTTCAAGTGCTCCGGCTGCTCCAAATGCCTGATTGGCCAGCGCTTCATGGCAGTGAAGAACTTCCTGTTCTGCTCTGTGGAGTGCAAGAAGAAAATCATGGCTTAAAGGGCCAAGACAAGTCCCTCATCTTCTTCATGATCACTTGCGAAACCAGGAATCGTGCCGAGAGAACACTGGTACAGCTACAACGAGCAATAGTCTGTTATGGTTCTTTTAACAGAAATAGTGCCTGATCTCTGTAGTATAAAGATCTACTGTAACAGTGAAACCGTTTGAATTCAGGTACTTATTGTAAGTCCAGGAAGATCGCAGCACTGATATATCTTGTAGTCTCAGATAGTTTTAAAAAGGGGGTTTCCACTTTTTTTCCAGCCTTAAATTTCTTGTTTGCTTTTCTTGCACTGTTATTATTTACGGATGAGATTTATTTTTTTCATCTTGTTAAACCTGTGTCCGCTAACCTACTGTTGGGTTTTTGTTTGTTTTGTTGTTGTTGTTTGTTTTTTGCCACCTTTTTACTACTTTATATAAAAACTACTGACGTTCCCTTTCCATGCAGCAATGTTACTGTCAGTGTTAGCCACATTTGAGGCTGGTTGAAAGTAAACAGTCAATGTAATATCAAACTTGCAGTTTGTAGCTAAATTAAAGTTTTGATGAATTTAATTTGTGCTTTCAATGAGACATTAAAAGTAAATTCCTCCATCTCTGTCAACAAATCGCATATACTGTCTTGTTTTATTGTCAGCCAGCAAGGTTATATCGTAGTATTTCCATACTTCTATTAAGGAAACAAGGTGTTGCAAATGGCTCCTTATTAGTTTATTTGTGGTATTATAAACATGTTTTTCTAAAATGACTTCTCTCACATATGTTCATGACAAAAGAAAATGCTGAAATGATTAAATTCCTGCCTCTCAAAGTCTTAATAGGATCTCTACAAATATAGTTACAGCTTTAGCTTTTGATTGTTCTGCTGTTTCTTCTATTTGGATGACCTTGGATTACAAAACTATTGGATGACAAAAATTAAATGGCACTTTGATGTTAGGCAGTTCAGACTTTAATGTGCCTCTTTTCAGGTTATCCATCTGTTTCGTGTTCTTGATCACAGTATTTCAGGAGCACCTTGAAGGAGATTTTGTCACATTTAATACAATGCTTCCTTGTATACAAGGAAAGTCAAGGCAACTTGGAAGTTATCTCAATAGTTTATGAGAAATGAAAATCCCACAAATGTCTCAAAGGATATAGTAATAAAGTGTTTACACAAATTAACTGTGGCTTGACTGGTTGTCAGAGGCATAAAGCTTTTAGGAGATAAAATTATCTCCAGAAACTCTCATTCGGAGTGACTTCTTCATAGCTTACACTGCCTTTGTTCACCTCCTACTGTACAGCTGTATAGGGGGAAAAAAAGCAGTTTGACCAAAGTATCCAGGCTGCAATTCCCAGAGATTTCTGCCATGTAATTATCTTGTCATGGAAGGGACCTCAGCACCAGGGATTAAAGTGGGCTGAAACTATCTGGAATGATAATGTGACACCTTCAATTAACCAGCAATTAAATCAGATAGGCAGGGTACTGTCAAATTAGTTCATTTTAATGTGCTGCAGCCTGGTGTTTCTTCCAGTGGTGGCATGGAGACGCTTGCTCGGTAATGAGAATATAATGACATCATTTGTTATCCCAGTGATGCATTCGTATAAGGTTGCAGTCGCAGTACTTCAGCCATCTAGCGGCACAGAAGAGCAGCATGCATAAATGGAGAGTATTTTTAAGTGGCAGATAACAAATATCAAAAAACACAAACTGTTTCTTGTCACACAATGTGTCTGTACTGTTGCTGTTTTGCCTACAATGATGAAAAAAGCATTAATGTGCAATACTTAATGGAGAAAGATGCATTTTAGTGCTGCAGTTTAACCAGTGGTGTTGGGGATCTTGTCAAAATTGATCGAATTATGAACACAGAAAAGAACAGTCAGAGTTTGCACCACTATTCAGTACCATCTGGAAGCCTCTGATTGACAATAGTTCATTTTTCAGCGTTACAATGATCCCAAACACACTGCAAATGCAGTAAAAGCATATCTGGACAGAAAAACACACAATAGGACATTCTCAGTCGTGGGTTGTCTCCCCAGAGCACTGACCTCAACATTTTCACATCTTCCTTTTCAAACTATAAAGTAGACAAGGGTGGCTCAAGACTTTCGCACACTCCTGTTTCTCAGCTCCGAACCTTCATTGTTTATACACCTGTCAAAGGTGCATGCAAATGTCCTGTGCAGTCAGTCAGATGAGATACTGACCAGTGTGTGTGCAAAGATTTGCGCGCGAATATCTCTAAAACTATATCCCAACTGCATTATAATACATTTTCTGAAATTCATGTGTGAAAACAGCTTCATACAGCCACATCCTCAAAATTACAGGTAGATCTTTGAAACGTTATAGTGGGTCGCTGTGATGATTCACTAAATGCATCATTAATGCTGCTTACCATAAATCGTCAACTACATTGATGCTTTTTCTGTGTGAAAAGGATCTTTTAGATTTATTGTCTTGGCCTCATGTAACTTCCAGCATGGTTTCAAGTACCTGTTGATGCAGAATTATGGATACTCCTGATGAAAATACTGTAAAGGTGTTGTCACCATTCAACACTACACATGCGCTGTACACTGCACTACAGTATACAGAACGTGATCAGTGTACACAAACATTTAGGAACAGTATTTATCTGCTGTAGGAGAACCAGTATGCAATCTAAATACTGCTCACTTTAACTCCTATAGGACTTATGCTGGTCTCTCTGATCAATCACCTGTTACTCTCTGGGATTGGTAGTGGTAGTGGTAGTTGGTCAGTGGTAGGTTGGCCATGATGGAAAAAACACCCCTGAGGGGCTTGTATTTTCATTTACGATATGGAAAGTGTGCACAATTCAAGGAAGTGCCATTTCTGAGGAGGCCCATTGTCTTAAATGGCAGTCGGCCCAGAACTGTGCTGTTATTTCCCCCCTTTCAGCCACAACTCTACCAGTCTTCATGTGACTGAATTGCCTGGCCAGGGTCACATATTCATTACCTCTTTCCAACATCTTCCTGTGACCTTGTTCTGATTTTCTCATTTCAGAGATTCCTTCCATGGCCAGTTCTTCTGTCATAGGAAGTCAGGTCATTGTTGGCATTTCATTGAAGTGTTGATCAAGTTTTGTTTTACCTGATACCTTGAGTAAGGAAACAGTTAAAAACTGTAAGAAGCTGGAAAAAAGGGGACAAGTCTTCTTCCTGTAATATGTACAGGATGGAACTTGAATGTGATTTTTTTTTAAATAAATAATTGAATTTGCATGGTGCTGTACATAGAAACTTGTACTGCCCATCTGTCACCAGAATTTGTATTAGTCAGTCTGTGTATAGAACAAGCTGCAGTATACTTTAATAAAAACATGTGTGTCTCTATAATGACACATTTGTGTGTTGGAGTATAGGTTTAAAAGTTGTCTAGTTGAAGAAAAGTTTTGACTCAGGTCTGATTTCGATAATTCATACTGTTTGCTTACAGATCATAAATCCTTCTCAAATGCATGAATGTAGGGCATCATCGATATGCAAACAGTGAGTCATATTCATATGAAGAGAGATGCGAGATTGAATCAAGATGAGATTTTATGAGCTTCTTGGAATTTGAGTTTTTTGTTTGTGTAGTTTTTCACCATAGTAGAGCAGTGAGGAGAAACATATGGAAAGCACCAGAGACTGTTTGCAACGGAGTCTATGCATGGATTACATTTCATCAGTTTCACAAATCAGCATAAAGTAGAATATACTATAGAGTAATGCTTGAGTCCAGTAGCAAGTGCAAATAAGCAGGCTCAACTTTAACATCTCTACTTACTGTAAGGAAGCATCTACAGTCTTTCCATGGAATCACATCCAAAGCTTATCACAAGCCTTCAAATGGAGCAGTTGTAAATGTTTTCCTTAGCTCAGTTAGATAACCCATACTCATTCTATTTTTGTTCTCCAAAGAAATTGGGAGATATATTTAGATGAAATCTTCCTGATTACATCCATATTTTTAATTTCACACCTCAGCTGCACTGGCAACAAACCTTGAAGTCAAATCCAAGTTCCACTGCCCCATAAACTAAAATTAAGGGAGGAACTATAAAAAATGTCAACGAGAAAATAACAAAAAGAAAAAGTAAGCGCCTTAAACACAATGGAGGATCCAGACTAACTGTGGAGTTTCACAGATGCCCATCTGGATGAATACCACATCTCAGGCAAGTGCTGCTTCTCGTGAGTTTTTCTTTGAGAGCTAACCGGGACTGCCCCAAATGCGGTGAGGTGAGAGCACCTGAAGATTATTTGATCTCACATTCTTTAGTTCATGTTGTGACTGCAAAATAAAAACCAGTTATTAAACTTAAGAATATGTTTGAGGTACTTGAAGGAAGGAGCAGAACAGAGCAGTCTGATGACATTCAGGTAGCTCTACAATCATAATGTAATGGAGCAGTTTTTGCATGCAAAGCATTTGTTATAACCATGATAAAGAATTTGAGAAGATGTGGAAAGAAGAGACGTGGAGATACACTTTGACACTTTTTTTTTTTCATTGAACTTGTGGAAAAAATATTGCAAGGATAATAAAAATGAGAACGTGAGAGCTTCAAACTTCCTATTTAAAAAAGAACATCCAGTTGTGGATAATTCAGGTTGAACCCAGACATACTGCACACAGGAATCTTAAAGCTGAAGATGAGCAGAAACAGCAGCCAGGGCAGGCGTTTTAACCCAGATGGTATAAATGCCAGCTACATGAAACTTCGATAACTCACCACCCACATTCCTCCTATGAGGAGGGAGCCAGTGAGCAGGAGTGATTCAGTTTAATGGAATGTTAATATAAAGCAAACCTGGCATTACAGGCTAACAGCAGCCAACAGGAGCAGTCATGTTTAATGGTAGCATCAGACAAGTTATGTTCATGTGTGGCTTACAAACTCAGACTTCAGTTGAGATTCATTTAACTTTTGCCATTATTGTAGTACAAAAACTCAAGATTAAAGGATAACGGGACATCTGCTTATCCACAAAGGTTATGAGATAACTGCCATTGTCCTTGATAATATGCGTAATAAATAAATCTCATTTAAGAGAAACTATGTTCCATTAAACTAACAGAACAGCACTGATCCTGAATAGGGATTATTTCTATATAATCCATCCAATTCATTTCAGAAAGTAGGTCAAATAATTGGGGAATTGTCAAGTCTGAGTATTTAGTGGCTCATTGAAGCTAAGACATCCGTCTTATTTTTATTTTTCATCCCCTGTTATATTCATTGCTCTCTTATCTGATCATCCAACCTATAAATCTTGTTTAGTATCTTTGCCACCTTCCATCTCCCTGCTCCATATCTTTCCTTCTTGTTAACCTCTCTCCTATGCTCTATCTGAATATTATACAGATCATTACCATCTTCTCCATAACACATTTTGTAATCAACTTTCAACATCTTTCTTGTTCTTAAAGTGCTAGAATCCTCACAGAGTTGTTTTGGTGTGACTTACACATGGAAAAATACTTCCAGATACACAAGTTGTATGTATGGCTGACAATCATCCTTAGTAGAGATCCCAGGTTGTGACACAATCAGTCTCACTGAACCTGTTCATCAGGGTGTCAACATTCTGACACTATATGAAGGCAATGCAAACAAAAGTAAACAAAAAACCATTCAGCTCCAATGTGTTTTCTTTGTATAGCTGCTTAGCTATGTTTTGTAGTTACATATTGTTAAGCACTGTGACTTCCATGATTTTATCTATGAATGTAATTAAAATTAAAGTAGAGTATAGAGTTCAGTGGTACTACTGAACATTTTTAGAAACTCTTACAAAGAACCCAGACAGAAAGAAAGATAGGAAAAGGGGGAAAGAAGAAAAGGATTCCTAGGTGAGAAGGAACAAAGATAAACATCTAAACCATTCCTAAAATTAGGCATTTTTCTCCCAAAGGACATTTTAAGAGACATTTATGGACTAACATTAGAGCCAGTCAGTTTTTTGTTGTTTCCAGCAGGAGTCACTCTTCCCTATAAGCTTGTGCTTTATAATTTGGAGTTTCTCTTTTGGACTAACTTTCTGTGTTTGAAATCCTTCCTACAGGGAAGGATTTCAAGACTTCAAAGAATGTCTGACAATGTAGGAGCACTTTTTTAGAAAACGCTTTCTCTCAGCTTGTAACATGATCTCCATTATCTCACCTGCTCATCTTTTTTCTTTTTTTTTTTAATGCGCGGCTCTACCTGACAAGCTTTGCTTTTTGTCTCTAAGATAACAAGTAATTCATTTATTCTTTTGTAGAAAAATATTCACGAACGAATGAATTTTATGTTCAGAGTGGAAAGAGCCCTGCTTGTTTTAGCAGGATTATTGGCTCTCAGCTATTTCACATTGAGTCTGGGTTGCTTGGTTACTGTTTGCATTTCATGATAAGTCACCAGTTAATGATTGTGTCTTACAGCTGGCAATATTTGTTTCAGTTACACATGCTGATAAGGTGTATTTAGAGTCATCCGAAATATGATTTACTCTGTGAGGACTCTCATGTCTGTGTTCAAGTGAGTTCATTTTTCAAAATTCATAGGTTTCTTGGAGTTTGGTGCTCCTTGGTGCCTTCTGTCTCATATTTAGATGAGCTCCATCATTTATTAAGTCAAATTTCATGGGACTGTAACACATTGTAAGAGAGAGTAAAAATGATACTAGTAAGAAAGCAGTCATTCGAGTTATTGTGGAAATACTTCAGACAGCAGCATGGTATACAGTGCATCCGGAAAGTAATCAAAGTATTCATAGTGCTTCACTTGTTCCAAATTGTGTCATGTTTCTCGTTCCAAAATGTATTAAATAGATTTTTCACCTCAAAGTTCTACACACAATAATACCCCATTATGGCAAACTGAAAACGTTTGCTTGAGATTCTTGCAAAATAAAGACACAATGCCTGTGAATACTTATGTACATAAGTATTCACAGGCATTGCTATGATGCACAACAATGAGCGTATCCTGTTTCCACTGACCTGTCTGATCGAAGTGACTGGAGTCCACCTGTGGTAAATTCAGTTGATAATTTGGAAGAGCACACACCTGTCTATATAAGGTCACATAGTTGACAGTGCATGGAAGAGCACAAACAAAGCCATGCAGTCCAAGGAATTGTTTGTAGACCTCAGAGACAGGATCGTATTGAGGCACAGATCTGATAAAGAAAACAATTCTGCAGTATTGAAGCAATGAGCACAGTGGGCTCCATCATCCATAAATGGACGGATTTTGAACACCAAGACTCAAGAGTTGCTTGCCTGGATTATGGGGTACTGCGTAGAGAGTTTTGAGGTGAAAAATGAATCCATTTTGGTACAAGGTTGTAACATGACACAATGTGGAACAAGTGAAATGCTGTGAATACTTTCCGGATGCACTGTAACTGGGTGGGTTTGTACTTCAAAAAGAAGTTAATCTGTGCATTTACACTGAATATAGCTGCATTTCAGACAGCACACATTGTGTTCTCTTTTTTTTCCACCCTCAGGATAAAGTATAATTAAAACTTTAAGTTATGACCAATTTGATTTACATCTACTTAGATATCTACAGGAATGAGATTAAGGGAACAAAATCTTAAAAATATAGTGAGACATCAAAGTATAAGTTTGCTACCGGCACCACATTACAACCAAGAAGTTAACATTTACAGTGTCTCCAATTATTTTAAGCCTGCACTGCCATTCATGTGCCTGCTGCCAAACTTCTCAAAACAAGTTTCCCTTTCCTGCCATTGTTAACCACAGCCTTCCTCCTTTCCATTCTGCAAGCTCAAAAAGACTGAAGATAAATTCTCACAGAGGTAATCAGTGTACCACTCAAGGTTACAGTGCACCATGATGATGGTGGTAGTCTTTCAGGATTATAGGGCATTGATCAAAACGATGATTTAAAAATGTTAAATTGAGGGCCATTATGTATTTTCTTTTAATTTCCCTCAACAGATCCTTATGGTTTTGGCTTTCACATATGCATCAATTTTCTGTCTTTGCTAAATGGCATTTTGGAATTTTTAATTTACTGTTGGATAACAGCAGCATTTTGAGAACAAAGGAAGCAGTATCACATCCTGACTGCATCATTACTTTATGTGCATGACTCATTTCAACCTTATACACCCCACCCCCACCCTTAACACTAGCTTTTCATTTAGTTCAAAGAAAGGAGGAAGAACAGTTGACAATCTGCAACCCTTACATAATAATACCTGCAAGAGTACTTTCATCTACATTATTTATTTGCAATTTTAAGGCCATGTCTTCCAGTGGGTTGGGGTTGGGAATTTCTCTGTAGATTCCCAAAAAACTGTAATCATATTAGAGAGAAGAGGATTAAAGAAAATATGTTTTATTTATTGACCAATTCGGACCAGTAAAAGCTGTACAGCAATATGAAAGACACTTGCCTCTAGCATATTATATTATAAAGTAGCAACTTACAGGATTTCATCCCTGCATTTTGCAGATGATGTGGTTCTATTGCCTAATTGAGTGCTGACCTTGTACTCACAGTTTGTGGTTTGCAGCTGGGATAGGAATTAGCAACCCTAATTGGTACTCTGCCAGGAAAAGTGAGAGGTGATCTCATTTAAAAACAGGATGAGAAGCTCAGTGTAGAGCTGTCACTCCTCCACACTGAAAGAAGCCGGATGGATGGGTAGTCTACTAACTACTAACTAACTAACTGCATGTCTTTGGAGTGTGCGGGGAAGCCAGACTACGCTGAGAAGCCACGCAAACAGGGAGAACAAGCAAATACAACACAGAAAGGCCCCGGCCTGGTGGTGGAATCACAATCAGGACACTCAGCCCACTTGACCAAAATACAGTATAAGGGCAACATTTACTTTTGTTCCACTGATTTTGGTCTCCACAACAACTGTTGGCTTCCTGGTACTAACTGGTGCTAAGTAGAGAACATTTGAAATTGTTGCTGGTTTCTGAAGCTGGAAACAGCAACGATGAGAACTCCAAGAAGAAAATGATAAATAATGATGAAAAAAGTGTATAATCTGTCATTACATATTTACAACAAAGATGTTTAACTTTTAAGCACACACACACCAACAGATGAAATGTTGAACCCATGACGTAGAACAGCACTGTGATATTGAAGTGTGCCAGTGTGTGGGTGTTAATAGTTGACATTCTGGTATCTCTTCCTAAACTAGCATGGATTAACCTAATGACCTGCATACAGCATGTGAAATTATGGCTTCTTACAAATAATTTAAAATTACATAAATACTGATGATGATTAATGATACACACAGAATGATTCATGATAATATTTAAATTTATTATTGTACGATCTACTACACAATATAAAGCGCCTTGAGGCGACTGTTGTTGTGATTTGGCGCTATATAAATAAAATTG
>VUQG01000782.1:7803-24400 GCA_015106755.1 Etia nguti | reverse complement strand
TTGTTGGGTTTTCTCTGTATCTATTATTGTACGATCTACTACACAATATAAAGCGCCTTGAGGCGACTGTTGTTGTGATTTGGCGCTATATAAATAAAATTGAATTGAATTGAATAATAATATTGAGTACAGACATTTGTGGTCAAGTTTCTTTCACGCTTGCATTGAAAACAGGTTTTCCTCAGTGTGAAATATGAATCGAATTTTTAAATGTAGAAAATGAAGACACTTTAATAAAAAATTCCCTGTTTTTGTCTGTAAGCATTATGAGCTACACGCAGTACTCGATAGTATGAAAGTGTAAAAGAACCCACAGGCAAGGAAATTTCTCATTTTAGACCAAGATTCCCATTTGTCTATTTGATCCCATTTTGTCTCCACAATTATTTGTTCTTGTTAACCTTTAATATAAACTTACTCTTCCTTCCACTACTCATCATGCTCCCATAACTCCCTCCATATACTATGAAAATACTGATAAGAATTCCTCTCTTCGGTTTTGGCAAGCACCAGGCCCCAGTTTAAGAGCCTGTAAATGTCCAAGGCAGGAATGTGGCTGCCTTGTATGGTCATAAAAGTTGACTGCTAGTTCTTTTTTTATACTCATGTCTTTTTTTCCCCTCCTCACTGAGCATGGGCTAGTTCTGTTTAACTTTCATGAAGAAGTGGGCCTACATGGGAGGTAAAGGAATGCAAAATAAAGAGGTGTCCCCTGATCATTCCCATCACTTGTTCTGGTTATTATATTTGTATTAAAAATGAACAGTTAGGCTACCATAAGAAAGTTTTTTTCCCCTCCTATTCCAGTTATAAATTCCATATCTCTTGTAGTTGCACTTATAGATCTTACAGATTGACATATTTTCTTATTACTTTGTAATTTTTTTTTCTCCTCCTCCTCTTCTTCAACATCTATTATCCCCCTCTGCACGCGTCCAAACCATCTTAGCCTGCACCCTCTTTTTCACCTCTCTTGAGCATTGTCAATTGCTTTGGTTGATAGTTGATCACAGGTGTTTAAACTCATCCACCTTCACTACCTCTGTTCCTTACAGCTTCCCTGTTACACCCGTCTCCCTCTCACTCACGCACATGTATTCTGTCTTGCTTGTACTGACTTTACCTCCACTCTCGAAGGCTTTCTTTCAACAGCTCCCTGTGATGTTTGCACTACAAATCACATCAAATCACCTATTTCTCCAACCACACACCTCACCACTGTCTTGAAGTTCTCATATATGCTCTGCACCACCCTCACAAACTTCACAAACTTCTATACTACTTCTTCATGCAGTACCACAGCTCCTGTCTTAGCACCCTATATTGTATGCTTCGCCCAGATCCACAAAGACACAATGTTACTTCTTTTGACCGTCTTTGTACTTCTGTGTCTTTTTCATACTGTTGAAAAAAAAGGTTTGTATAAGAAGAGCATAACATAACAAGATACCACATAAAGAATTTCTAGGACTTATACTATCTCCATGTAACTAAGCTTTATTTATATAGTGCTAATTCACAACAACTGTTGCCTCGAGGCACTTCCTACAGTATTGGAAAGAAACCTCAGCAATCACATGACCACCTGAAAAAAAAAACCTCTCGCTGCAAGTGGTAGTTGAGGGGAAAGAGAAGAGGCAGAAAGAGACTGGACAAAAAGACACCTCTCAGGCTTTGAATAACACTCACTTTGACTGGGGTGATGTTGGGGATTCCTAAACTGAAGTGTAGGCCTGTTACTTTGATTCGCAGGTGACTGCCACTCAAATTATCTCTATTTAAACTTCCAAGGGATATCCTAACCAATCAAACTGCATCATGCAAACATTACTGAGTGTGGTAGGTGCAGCCAGTCACACAGCATCAAAACTAAAAACATGTTCTCATTCCCAGTTCATTTTATACTTTTATAAAAGTTGCTGGAAACACAGATTTGAACAAGGTTAGTGGCACTTGTAAAAGACCCCTTTGTGTCACATTCAAACTCCCTGGTTAAGTATCATTTTATAACATTCAGAGCTGCTGTTTTGAGCTAAGCCCAACCAAGTATTTAACACTTTTTGTTTACATGTTTGTTATTGATTGGCAAACTCAGCAATATAACTGGTAAGCGCCTGAACCCTGATAAGGAAACAAATTCTCCACATACAGTAGCAAACAGGGATTGGTTACAGTCAGTGCCTGATTTAGATTAAAACAACAACAACAACAACATGTTTAATATTGTCAAACATAAGAATGCATTTATAGAAACATACCCTCTTTCTGTCTAATTCTCTCCAAGATATTCTGTCCAATTCTTCATCATTGTCTGGCCCCTCCTTTTACCCAGCACATAATATGTCATTTATATGTATAAGTCAGACGGTAATGAGTGTGAGACGTTTACAGATAATTTCAAGATCATGGCTCCATAACACCTACTTCTCTTCTACTATCCCTATTTACTTTGTCCCCTCCCAGTGCCACGCATGCACTAAATATTCTGTTCCCTAAAGTGAAGACTTAACACTGTGGAGACTTTCCAGTCCCACCAATTAATCATTTTAATGTGACTGGCCAGTATATTTAGCCTCACCACAGTGTGATATATATACTAGATCACTAGCTCTTGATATGGTTCTTGCTCAAAATACAGAGCATGTTATACCTGAATCAATGCTGCTATGGATATAGCCATAGAACTTTTACTCCGCCTATTTCTGTTTATCCATTTCCAGATTCAGATGTGTTACCAGAATACCTCAGAAATTTAAGAATGCACTAGGTTCAACAGGCTTAGTCAAGCCAACTGTGTTAATTACACCCATGGGAAACCCCCACCTGAATCATAACAACAAGTACAACCATTGCTAAAGGCACAAAAGTAAAAACATGATCCCTTGCACTGTCATCCTCATCAGCAGCAAGAGAGACGAGTAAATTTATGTTGTCTCTGCCCGTAAAGGTACAAACTTGCCAAACTAAGATACAGCTGAGAATGGCAACTCTGTATTTAGATACTTATCTAAATCAGCTTTTGTTAAACAAGCAAATGAGATGATACCATGCATTTTTAACAGGAAGGCAGCAGTTAAAAAAAACTTGTAGAAGCTGACCTACAGCTTCTACGTATAGGAGATTATTAAGCCTGTGTAGGCTCCCTTCTTCTTATCAGATTGTATTGCATAGTCAGTGGAAACCAGTGTACTATTACATTGCTATGTTTGTTTGTTTTTTAATTTTTGTTTTCTTTCACTTAACTCTACCATATACACTTAATTAACAACAGATTCATATAGATTTGTAGAGTATTTCTGCAGGTGTAATAATCCATTTAAGGGTTATCCCTGTCTTTACTTTTACTGTAAAGTGTGTTTGCAATCCCTCCCCACTCCCTGCTTTCACAGGGAGTGGGCCCAGCACTCATTTTCTCACCTTTGACTACACACATAGTACTTGCTACTAGCCAATGCCAAAATCTTTGCTGCTAGATTTAATCAGCTCCGCTCTTTGACCCAGCCCACACTAGACCGATCCCTCAACGTACCCCACCCTCTCCACCAATCATAACAAAGCATCCCCTGCAGCCTCCCTCCGGCTGATACAGTTTTGCACTGACCTGCCAAAATCAGACATCTCCTGTTTGAGTGAGTGAAGATTTCCATGGGCAGCTCTGCACTGCTTTCTTGATGAATAGCCGGAGGAAAACCCACATGCGCACTGATTCAAAGGGAACAAACGAGCCATTCTGTGTGCACTTATCAGCTGTTTGTTGGCAAGTGAAGAGAAATGTAGACACTGATAACAAGACATAGATTGAACACTTAGCGATGTAATTACTTCATATGTCTCTGTGGACCAGCTTATTTTCCTGGCACAAGTAGTGTCTAAATTCATATCTCTGTAAGAGATTAATTTTTCATAATTACAGGACTGCTTGCTGAACATCTTGCAGATGTAGGTGACGTTATCAAAATGATCGACTTGTTTCAACACTGCTTATATTCAGGCTTTCCAATGAACAGTGTCTAGATCTGACTTATACTGTATGTTTCATGTGTACCAGTCTGTATATACTGTAAGAACGTTTTCATGGGATCTTCATACAGAGCATATCAGGTATAAATAGCATTGCTTAAGTCAAAAACAGCATCTAGGATGTGGGTTGCAAAGAGGCTTGCAGATGCTGCAGCTACTCCACACAGTCTAAAGCAGTTTACACACCACACTCTGTTTGAGATTCAGCTGAGATGATGTTTACAAATGCAAAACATTCCCATGAAGCTTTAGTTGTTTATGGGTATACTGTTGCCCTTAACCCTTTAAAACCTGAACCATGAAATAACTCCCAGAAATCATAAATTTTTTGATAATGGAGTGTTTGTTGAATCTTTAGACAAAATATATAAAAATATATCAAATTTTAATCTGCATATATGAGTTTGAATTTGTATCACATTTGCTACACAAGCTATATTTTTGCAGTTTAGTCATTAAAAAATTTTCATGCAATTTATATCATTTTTTGAGGGTAAAAAAAAGTCATGCTGATGATGCAGAAGTCTCAAAAACTCACAACAACACATGTATCAAATACAATACGCTTGGCTTTAAAGGGTTAAAGACATTTTTGTTCCTGTGACTGCTGTCATAGTTTTGTGGCTCAAAGTTCTCTTGCGCAAGGAGCATGTAAACAGATTAATGTTGCCTCCATAAAAGCCTCTACAGACTGTGTTCCGTTATACTGTACAAATTGATATCAAGTCTGTATTACAAGTAGAGGGGCCTGAGGTGCTTTTTTTTTCACTTCACATCTTTTAAATGTCTCTTCAGTTTTATAAAATGCTGTCACATTGTGGTATTATCTGTTTTGGCACAGATTAGCTTGTTTTGTCAAATACAACAGAAGCTGAATGCTGTTCGGCATGTGTCAAACCTACAGTCTCCCAGATACCAATCCTGCTTTATGACAGCTCCCTGAGCTAAATCAGCTCTCACACAGGAAATTATTAGATACAGATGTTAATTTTGAATAACAACTGAATTATCAGAGTTATGATTAAAAAACACACAGCTAAAACACATAGATTATTCTCCAAAACTATTTTATTAAAGTTACCAGGTGCATCTGAAATTGAACAAGATAGCAAAATAACAGTGTGCTCTATGTTTTAATTTAATCACTTCAACTTTTACCTCAACTGTCCTGCTCCTGTCGATTCTACAACTGCATGTTTCCATTCAAATAATTATCAGCTAGGCTCCATAGCCAGAAAGTTTTGTAGTATGAAAATCTGACAAGGTCGTGTATAGGTGCAACATATACGCACACAAACACACACACACACAAGCATGACAAAGAACTAAACGTAAACCTTTAAACTGGTAAACCTAACTGTGCTGCAGTTGTTGTCTCACATTCTTACAATTCTCCTCATGTTTATCCGGTGCTTTATAAATCCATGTGTTTAACACTGGCTGTCTGCATCTGGGCCAACCTGCTCTGCATCATCTGTCAGTGCTTCTTTTTGCATAACACTCATACTAAGCAGGTAAAGAAAGTACTCTAAAGGTCATTGACGTAAACGCCACGTTTCATACTTGGACCTGTTACCTTCCAGAGAGGAGAGGCATACGGGGAAAGTATATTTTAGTTTTAGTAGATCAGAAACAAAAAACACAGATGTCAGAGTGGGAACTTCAAGTGAAGACATTCTGAATCTCTGCTGTTTCTTGGCCAGCTTTGATCTCTCGAACAATTAAGTGTTATGTTTCTGATAAAACTGAGACATATCAAAAGAGTTCCTTTGGCAGCATTTGTCATTTTTCCTCTCGTTCTTTGGAAGTTAGGTAATAGTTAGGACACATTCAGGCTTGATGGGCAGACCTGAGCATGTCTTTGGCATTGGGAGGAGACAGACATCAGCTTTAGGTACTCATTTAGCAACAAAGCTGTTGCAGGGAAGAAAAATACATCATACCTTAAGAAAATTCAGAGTTTTGGTGTGGTGTAACACTCTGAAACTCACAAGGACATCCAGTACAGTATGTTTTATGGTCCCACTTTCTAGGTACATTTGATGTTGCTAACATGTCACAATTTATATGTAGGAAAACCCATTGTCTTTTACTACTTGGGCTTATTGGCCTTGGGCTTGTTGTATTACTTGAAGGAAAGCATAACAAGCAGTCAGGCTTTAAAGTAAAAGTTGAAAACACTGCGAGTCTTTTGGAGATGAAACATAATCTATAAAATGATAACCTGGACTTTCTAATAAAAGCAAGATTTTTTCTGTTTGCTTGTTTGTTTTACTTCTAGATTTTATTGTCTACCTTTCTGAATTTTGTGCTTTTGTAAAACTGTGGACTTTCTTTATTTCCCTATTACATCTTCAATCTTAGAGACTTTGTAACAGCCTTAAATAGACAGCTTGTTTTTCATCCCTGCACTCTGCTTCTCTGCAATTGGGTCCTCACCCCAGCTACACTTCAAATCATGACACTTGAAGAAGTGTTATGGTTAGAGTTAGATATGGAATATAAATAAAAGTTAGAACTACACCAGTTAGATATAAAAACAAAACCATAATTTGTTTGCACTTGGCTGTATTTATATCCTTGATTGCTTAAGTGATTTCCCCTTTCTAAATAGATCTCACTCAACAGGACAGATTGCTTCACATGTTGATCTGGAGCTCAGATCAACATCAAGGCAGCCCTGGCAGACTGCTGTGCTGACTGAGCTATGTGTTTCCCAACGAGTTGTCGAGATAGACACCAGTATGAGGCCCTTTATAGCCCTGTGGTGTCCCTGAAAACAAGCATCTATTGAGCCAGCCGACTCATTTTCCACAACTAATTCAAGTCGAAGTGAGACTCTGTCTCCATGATTGGACTCAATTAAAGTCACTGAGGTATGAAAGCACAGCCACAGGAGAATGAGAATCACACATGTAGCGTAATCTGTAATGCATTACACAAATGCACAAACACAGACAATGCAGTCATTGTTGAATTTCCAGCTTTTGCTGTATGCCTGGTGAGTTACTGCTGTACTTTGGCACCATTTCCAAGAAAAATGTTAGGAAAACATGTTTACCTCTTTCTGTGATTGTCCATTACACACATTGGTCTTGCAGCTGGTGATTAAAAGATAAGAATTGTTCAGTGTAACGCACAGGTCATTGGAAAATCCTGTGCAATCTCGCTCACTTTTTAAGAAAGGTATTCCCCAGCCCCACTCGTGCTTTCAAAACCCAGCACACCCTAATCCAAACACATACAGAATACCTCTCCCTTTGGGTTCCTCCTACTTTCTTCTTCTGTCTCCTGGTGGTACTGTGTATTCTTTGCCCTGGTTTAGGGATTGTGTGAGCAGATGAGTAAGACACTAACATATCTTTATCAGCAAGTAAACAACTGTATGACAAAATGCAACCGTTAAGAGTCCAGATGAATAAAAGCTTTCTTTCTAATGGCCAGCAGGAGCCAATTTCTCTGACTGAAAAAAGATTTGTGCTTATTTAGATCACTGGTAAAACTTCAGTTGCACGTTTCAAATCATCTGTGGATTATTTTGTCTGATTCATCTCCTACCAGTTCACAACATCAAGATTGTAACACCAAAAAGTCTCATCTCTAGCTTCACAACGGGTTGTAACTAACCAGTGGATGATGTCACAGTGGCTGTATTCATCTTTTATTTACAGTTTGTGTGTCGCTTGGAGATTCTGTAAAATAAATTACGGCATAAGATAGATAACCTTCATTTTCTCTTCTGTTTCTGTGCAACATACTGTCAGCTTTTACCATTTGCCATAATGTTTTCACTGGCAATGCAGAGATTTATGCCATGAGCTATATCTAAAAGATGAGCATAGCCACCCACCATAGCATTACTGATTAGGTCCCACTTTGAAGCCTTCTTTAGATAAGAAGGATGATCTCTTAGTTAGCGACTTTAACAAGAAGAAATCTCCTGCAGAACCGGGCTCAGGGAGGGGAAGCAATCTGCCGTGACAGACTGAGGGTGAAAGGAACAAGAAGAGGGTTTGCAAAGGGAGACAGGACAGTTATTATCCCAACTGCAAAGCCCTTACCATTTCTCTTCAGGCAGTGAGTGGAGCCTCAATATTTCTCTGTGCGGCTGTTGGAGAATACACTTGGCTCCGCTCACTGTAATAAATCCTATCTACTAACAATGTGAAGTACCATGGAGCCATGGAAGGAATTAGTGCTTTAGCTCTTCCTGTGGTCACTGCGGCCACACATGTCTCTGTATTTGGCACTCAGTCCAAGTAGAGTGTGAACAATGTGTTACTGTGTGTGGACCTGTTCATAATAGTGGTGAATAGTGTTGCGTTGTTTCTGTTCATATAAAGTGCACATTAATGTTTGAACAACCTTAGGCTATGTGTGTGTACAACCTTCACACACATTGTGTATGTGTGTTTTTTTTTTACCCAGCTAGCTCTCCACCATTTCCAGATGAAGCCAGCAGACTGAATACAAATGTGTATTCCATGATATTATCTGCACTATTGCTCCAGCTTTTTATTTTTGTCTGTTGAAGTTACTCTCCAAAACCATCGCACAGGGTACATGTCAAAGAATTTTTTTAACATGGAAAGTTTATGCTGTGTTACAGCTCCTCCACTAGTTCCACCTATTAGCCTACAGGGGTCTACTTGTATGTTTATAATAGTGTCATAACATATCATAGTGGCATGAAGAAAAGTAGTTATTACCTCTGCCAATGTTTTCGGTAGCCTTTGCGTGCGTGTGTGTGTGTCTGTCTGTGTGTGTGTGTCATTCTGTCTGTAAGCTCAAAAAGGTTTGAATGAATTCTGATAAAATTTTGTAGAGTGGTAGAGTAGGGTCATGTTAACAATCCATTTGAATTTGCCTGACATCGACCAAGGTCTTCAAGGTCAACTTAATGATTTATTGGTCAAAAATGGACAAGAAAAATCCTTAGAAACTTCAAGGTCAGCAAATTAATCTGAAGGTCAAAGTGATAATAATACAGTATCGAGCTATTTAAAATGACAACATGTCCTTTTCCACACAAAAGGCACGTTTGACGTGTATGATTTCCTCTTGCTCCACAGATCCTGCCCTGGACCAGATAATGCCGTTTATGGCTCAACATCTGGTTACAGAAGTTTATGGTTCTCTCTCTCTCTCTCTCTCTCTCTCTCTCGCTGTCTTTTTTTTTTTTCTGTTCCTTTAGCCTGAACTTACACAAAAGAAAAAGCAGACGTTACCCAGCAGTGGAAACCTCCAAATTAACTGCAGATGCTTCATCGCTAGCTATTAAACAGTATTTGGCAAAAGGGAAGGTCAGCTAGGGACGGCAGGCTGAACTTTGATCATGAGCAGAACAAGATTAACCCCTGAAATTAACTAGAAACCTTGGCTGATCTGGGCCTGAGGCCAGCTCCCCCAGTTACAAGAGAGAAGACCCAGAGCAGATGTGGGCATACCCTGGTCCAACACTGCCAGTATCACAAACTTCTTCATTTACAACTGCTCAGCGTACAAGTAATTTACAGAAACGCTCTAATGACCCAAACTCAAGTATTTGTTCATATGTGACTGTGTGTGGTGTAATCGGTACCCTGGTGTAAAACATACTGGTGTAAAGCCTCTTATGTCTGCTATTTATCCTTCTTAATTTTTTTTTTATTGTTAAAAGTAGCTCTGCTAATGTTGCAAATAACTTTAAAACAATTTCTTCCACACAAGTATGTTTGTTTGGCTGACAAACATACTTTTAGCTAAATGCAGCATTGCTTACTGAATGAATGCATTAAAGTAGAGGCACAGGTGTGAGGACCAAATAAACAGGCCAGTCTGTTCTCTGGTTGGTTGTACTTCTACAGAGCCCTTCAGAGGATTCCCTGTTTTCAGGCACAAGAAAAGCTTGTCCAATCACATCAAAGCTTTTCTTGGTAATCCGTGACATGGCTTCCCATGTCAGCTCAAAGGAAAAAGTATACAGTATGGTTTACACCCTCTGGGATCATTTCCTCTATTGTGTTTTCATATTTTCCCTCCTGATTAAGTTGTTAGAAAGAATCCATTGGAGGAGTCTCTGCCAAGTCCCTCCACTGCAGCCACCTCCCCTCCTTCCCCCCCGTGGTGACAATACATGGAAGCAGTCAGCCGAGGCCTACTTAGGTAACACAAGAGCACTCTCTGGGGTATCATTTTCACATCCAACGCTCCAAAACATTCCGTCATATCCTCATTGCTACGAGGCAGCAGACAATACTCTGACATGGGACAAAGTGAGCCAGAGGATAAGGGTGTATGCCTGCACGGCCGGGCTTATGGACAGATTTACACACATCAAGTAAAAGCCCCATTAGCAAAGAAGTGTTCCACTAACAGACTGAGGAAATCCCTGCTCCTGGCCAAAATGTGGTCATGCACACAAATTGTATTCCATCATGTAGTTCGCGCAGCCATCTGGTTGAAGGGTTGTCCTCAGAAATGCAGGGACTGTGAAGTTCCCAATCTAGGCTCTGTTTGGGGTTTTTTTGTTTGCTTTTTTTCCTGGGCTTTCCCCTTTAGGTCGACGATTGAGCATGAGACTGTGTTGGATTCCAGTGTGAGAGCGCATGTGAGGTCACAGGAATGCATATGTTAGAACACTGTGTTTGTCTGTGTGTGTGTGTGTCTGACTGAGTGAGGGTGTGGTAAGAGGCTGTGGAAGGAATTTTGTGAGATGATAGGGTTTCCCTCTCAGGCTTTTGACCAAATGTACTACATCCCACGGAGTTCCTTTATATGTGGCAGAGAACATTTCTAGTCTTTCTGTCCACTTGTTTTTTTTTTCTGATTGTGTGTTAGTTGTGACAAAGCTATGAAACTGCAGCCCATTACCATGGCTCTGAGCTATAAAGACACTGCAGTCTTTCTCATACTGAATTAGACTTTGCTATTTATAAAGCTAATACTTATATTTGTAGTTCCAGCATCCGCACTACTCTATGATATCCTAGTTTGCATCATAAAAAAAATCATTTTTATTGTCAAATTTTAAAGACACACTCACAATTTTAAAAAAAAAACAAAAAAAAACTGCATAAACTGTCAGAGGCTGTCAATTTATTCTGTGGGTTGTTTTTTTTGATGGCTCATTTATAAAGTTATAGTAATAGTAGCTATTTGAGGCGATTTGAATCACGGTCACAACTATTAAAAAAGAAAAAAAAAAAGCAGGAGCTCTAAGCTTTTCATTCATGCTTTCTCTCTGCAAAACGTTTTTTGTCTCTGATGTCTTATTTGTTGCCCATGTTGTCCTAGAGCCCAGTACAGTATCCAAACTTGTCCTGCCCCCATCCTAAATGTAATCTCGTTACCAAAGCAACCTGTTGCCATAGGAACCACCGCAGATGACAGAAAAGGAGAAAGGCGGGAGGCATAGCAGGGCAGAACGTACGTCAGCTGCAGAGTATTCTGACTGGCTGCATTGTGGTTTCACTGACTGTGAGCATGTGTGTACATGAGCTAGTGAGTGCATACATGTGTGTCCGGGTTACTCATCGGGTAATTCTGTTTATTTCTAAAGGGATTGGCAACTTGTGTTAAAGCACATTTTTTTCCTGGTTTTCATCGTAGAGAATGTGTGTAGGCATGCTCGTACACACGTACTTACCACCCAGGACTCCATAGTGTGGGGATGAGGATTCCCAGTTGGCACTAGTTGGTGAGGGATGAGGAGGAGGAGCCAAACATGGCCACTGCTGCTGCATGTCTTGTTGAAGGGCCCGTCCATTAACTGGCACTGTCACCTCCATAAAGCTTTTTATTTAGATTGTAAGGATTCCATGGACAGTTATTTCACCAAATTACATACATGTTGTTAAGTTAATCGGTTTCAGGCTGAGATTTTTCTAGCGTTTTAAATGGGATTTTTTAATGTTACGACAAGCACACAACACACTGGTCAATCATACAGAGAGAAAGAAGGGAACTCTGTTACTCAAAGGCAAGAATGAGTCAACCCAACTGAGGAGCACCAGAGAGGAAATATGCATTTTTCTTTTACCGCCAAAAATGGCAACACCAAGACGTGTTTAGAGGAAAATGAAGGGGGAAAACTGACACTACCTCTCTCTGTTTCTGTTATTAACAATTTAAGACATGTATATTGTTGAATGAAAGTAAATTTGTTAGCGTAAAGGCAGTTTTACTTTTTCTCATAATAACTGTCAGGTCAACAAAATATTATCAAATAGTTTAAAAGTTAAATGACGATCACTACATCTTAATGCTTTTAGCTCAAGAATAGTGAGACTTTAGGTTAAGTGGCAACAGAAACCTGTTACAATTAAGAAATAGGGAGATTGATGAGGCGAGAGAAGGGAAAGCATCCCTGCTGATCAAAATTTGTATTAGTTGCTTGGGTTGAGTATGAACTTGTTCTCTGTGTGAGAACTAAGAACACAACTTCTTGGTTTTCCTTAATGTGATACTTAACATTGTAGCTCTGTATTTGCAAACACTTTTACACCTCTATTACAGAAGTTGCTGAACCCACCAAAAATATCAAGTTAGAGAATACAAATCTGAAAAGTTGGGAAAGAAAAGTGATGGAATGGATAAACGCTAGGACTGGAGAAGAGAGCAAGTGTAGTTTAAGACAGAGTGAAGAAGAGAGAAGTGAGGAACACCTCCAGAATGTTGCCTTTCCTTCTCTTGATCATTAAAGTGTCTCCGTGTTCTCACATTATGTCCTGATAATAGAGACATCACGGCAGCTTGCAAAGGCGTGTGTGTATTTCCTCTCTTTCAATCTCTAAATGTCTGCGTGTGGTTGTGTGACTGTGTGTTTGCGTGTGTTTTATTATTGTATCCAAGGCAAAGAAGCCGTCTCTAAGTTTCCATCCTCCTCTTCCTCCTCCTCCTTCTCCTCCTCCTTCTTTGGAGCGGCAATTTCCTGAACCAAAGCCAGGAAAATCTGCGTCGGTCAGTTGGGTTGAGAGGCACAGAGGATTGTGGGAAGGGCAAAAGGATGGGTGAGGGAGGCTTTATATAGACACTTCTTTGCTGATGTTAGCGACTAAGCCCTGGAGAAAGAGGGAAAAGGGGAGAAAGGCAAAGGATGATAGAGAAATAAACAGTAAGTAAGACAGAGCATGATGAGAAGCAAGTGAGCTAGAAGTGCTCTGAAAGAGTGAGGAAATAAAGAGGTGAAAGGTTGATGAATAGAGCAATGGGTGTTAAAAATTGCAAAAGAACAGAACGGCAGCAGAGACAGATTGGCAACTAATGAAGCAAAAGGTGACAGGCTACCCAAAGAAAAACACGGAGAGCTATTAGTGTCCATCAGCTACCATGGCCGAAAGAGACCGCCTGACCCCACAACTAACACCCTAAGTATTACTGATGAGGAGCGCTTGATTTATCCACCTCCATCACTGAAGAGCTAATGTTTTTTCTCCTGCTGAGTAAGCAAAAAAAAAAAGCTTTTATATTGTCCTTAGACACACAAATTGTTCCGTGAGATGCAAAGTCGAATGCATTATATGATTTATAATCATTTCCATTTGCCTTTGTATAGCTGGTTAATTGTGGCAGTGTTGTTACCTAGCTAAGAGGGGTAATAATGCTCCCCCTCTTTTACCAAAGCTGCATACAGCTGAAATGTGAATGTTTTAATTGCTGGACAAAATTAGGGCATCATTATAATACTGTTTTCTCTCTTCCTTTAGTTATTGCAAGCCAGTATTAGTGATTGACCTTCAGAAGACCTTTTCAGCTCTACAGTTGCCTGACCTCTGACCTGACATTTTTTATACAGCTAAATTATAAAATCCCATCAAATCTTGGCAGACATGGAGACCGGGGAGCTGAGAGGCCAAGATAACGCCTGTAACTTCATGTTCAGCTGCACAAAGAAAACAAATCTTGCACTTCCTGGTTGTTATTAATTAGCCCGAGCTTAACTGCTTGTATTAAGTTCATGGCTAATTTGTGTACAGATACAAATACGTGAACATTTGGTCTGCACGGTGCTCCCTCTTCCCGTTCCCTCCTTATCTGCCTTACACCACTTCCTGAGTGGAATGTTGACGAGGGCTTGTCTCAGTCTGGCACAGTGTTGATATCTCTGGCAGAACAGGATACTGTGTTTGAGCGGTAACTTTCTGTTTGAGAGCAGGACAGATTAAAGAAGAAGATTAGAGATACCTGAGGAGTAAGTTCGTCAGAGTTTTTAAATGGAAGTGCCTAACTAATATGTAGCAAATACTGATTTTCCTGAGACACAGATTGACTATATGACAGTCCGGAGGACATATCAGAGCACTATGAGGGAACTATTCATTGCACGGTATATGTAAGGTGCTTGATAGTTGGAAGTACATTTTAAATGTAGTATTAAGGATAGTTTTAAAGTAAACTAAAGTGTAATAATCTGGTTGTGTGTCGCACACACTCATACACCATTCAGGCATGACCGCCTGCCTAAATGTTAAGAGGCATGGACTCCACTAGACCTCTGAAGGTGCTGTGGTATCTGGCACCAAGATGTTAGCAACAGATCCTTTAAGTCTTGTAAGTTGCGAGGTGGGGCCTCCATGGATCAGACTTGTTTGATCAGCTCATACCACAGATGTTGGATTGAATTGAAATCTGGGGAATTTGGAGGGTACAAGTCAGCACCTCAGAATCATTGTTGTGCTCCTCAAACTACTCCTGAACCTTTTTTGCTTTGTGGCGGGGCACATAGTCCTGCCATCAGGGTGAATATGGTCAAAGTAACATCAACATGGTCAAAGTAACATCCACATGGATAGACCCAAGGTCCTGAATCCTTATGCTTATTTTTCTACTTCTAACACATCAACTTTGAGAAAGAATGTTCACTTGTTCGCTAATATATCCCACTCACTCACTAACAGGTGACATGATGAAGAGATAATCATTGTTATTCACTTAACCTGTCAGTGGTCATCATGTTATGCCTGAACGGTGTATAGCCCACTGTAAATTTAACTTGTAAACTTCACTTGCGCCATGCACCACAGGGTGCCCATTTCCTGCTTTCTCCAGGATAGTGCACCATGTCACAGATTTCAGATCATGTCAAACTAGTTTCTTTAGCATGACGATACATTTAATCCCAGATCTCAAAGCAACAGAGCATGTGTGTGATGTGGCCACATCATGAATGTGACAGATCTATATCTAATAATCTACAGCTATGGGATGCTATCATCTCAGCATGCATCAAAGTCTCTGAGGAACGTTTCCAGCACCATGTTGAATCACGTTGCTGGTAGTTCTGAAGGCAAACGGGGATCCAACCCAGTGTTAGCAAAGTCTACTTAAAAAAACGTGGCCTTTGAGCACAGCAAGGATGCAAAATGCTTTCAGTCACTGAAGCTACTGTACTCTTTTCCCCATCTGGTACTGTTCTGTGTGGTTCTGATGATAAATTTCCTTCTCTTTTCCCTGCAGACCTGGGAGTTAGATTACTGGGAAGGAGGATGGGCAGAATAAATCAGTGGTCTGATTATATGCTTACACTGAGTGTGAGCATATAATAGGATTTCATAAGCACAGCTCTGCACCTGCAGAATAGACTAAAATTGGAAAACAAAAGTTTTTGCATGACAAATCTTCAATAAATATCAGTCGTCTGTGTTCCTCCAGAGGCCCCCCTACCGAAATGGACTTTAAATGAGTTAAATAAATTATAAAATGAATTCGACACTGTCTGACTTGATTTAGTAGTCTTGCAGAAATAACACACCACAAGGTGTGCTGATAAAAAGTAATAAACTCAGCGGAAACATCTACATCGCACATGGTCCATGATGAATGATTAAGCTCAAGAGATTCACAGGGGAGTCTCGTCTAAAAATAATCTCTCTGGAAATGAATTTTGCGTGTGATTTCAGAAGTTACACATAAAATAAGCTTAGAAATGTTTGACGTTGTTAGAACATTATTGAATGTTCATTACCCAGTAATACACGCGAAGGTCAAAAAATAGTGAATTGTGCATTAAAATCATCTGTTTATGTTAAATTTCAGGACAGACAGAGTTGTAAATTTAATTAAGTCTCTGAATGTGAATCAGTCTGTTTTGCCAGTCGGGGAAATGGCTCCTTCTGATCCCATGAGCAGCGGATTTCTGACCTTTCTGGCCAAAAGTCAATTGAGTGATTTGAGATTCAAAGCTCAGACATTTGCTCTAAAAATAACAGACACTGAAAATAAACATGCGATCAGACACAATTGGATGCAAAATGTCAGAGTCCATGTGCAGAGTGTCTGCTGGAGTAATTTTCTTATGACAAAGTCATAAAGAATGTCTTCTATAAAAGGAGCTGAATGTTCCAGTTTGCTGCCATTTTACATCTGCTTGCAAGTGCAATAATCCTTTTGAATAATGACTCACTAACCAGTTAAACTAAACATTCACTGAAGAGAATTAGAAGCCAGATGCTGAGTCTATGATTGGTGTTTGGGGATGAAGTAGATGTGCAACAAATTTTAAATAACACACATTTACTAAAAATATGTTCTTTCATTTTTTGGAAACTTTACAAAAAAAAAAAAAAAAAAATTAAAACTATTAAAAAAAAAAAAGGGA
>VUQG01000776.1:20534-33421 GCA_015106755.1 Etia nguti | reverse complement strand
ATAATTAAACTGTCGTTTAAAAATTTCGCCAACTGTCCCAAAAATATTAAAACTAGAACTTTTACAACTAGAACTACAAGCTGAATTGTGTTAAGTAATGCTCAAGAATTAGTTGGAATGGATGAATTGATTTAGGAAATTGGGTTTGACTCTTAGAATAGCCAAAATGTGCAAAATTGACTTATTTGCATCATACTTTATTCAGTGTGAAGCTGTCGCCCTCTAGTGTCAGTTAAGAAGAATACAGGCTTATGCAGTGTGATTGGAAACTGGGTGGACACATTTTATTCTATTTGTAGCGTAACAGGCTTTTGTGTATGTGTGTATTTTTCAGGCCGAGGAAGACACACAGAGTGTGTTATCAGTGCAGAGCTCGATCGGCCACAAACAGCAGCCACCAGCCATCAGATCCAGCCTCAGACTCGGGGTAATAAAAGTACTTTTAATTCACAGATAAAATCAACACTGAGGTTGGAGCAGCCATACAGTAGCTTTTCTTTCATTTCTTCACACCGTCACACTTTTCCTGATGTAAGAACACCAACTTTCCATTCTGTCCTCAGCAAGACTAAACATCAGTTAAATTTGTAACTAACAGAAAAAGTATATTTAATCAATTATCAGTATTTTTTTTAATTTTTATTAGATTGGGTGGATTGGTCTTATTGGATTCTTTCTTTTCTTATGATCTTATGTATCTTACAAAATGTGTTTTAGTACTTGTTGCATGTGGTGGGTTACGGTTAGATATCTTATCTCTAGAGATGATATTAATGTGATGTAAAACACCAGGATACAACCACATGGGTAATTATGCTTGTACTTGTCCATTACAGGTTAAAACATAAATACAATTACCCGCAGTCTAAATCAGGCCCTGGTGACTAAACAATTACAAAAAAACACTACAAATAAAATATATATATATATTCTGTTGGTTTATTTTACTTAAGTCTTTTTATTGTATATTTAGTTTTTTTAACTTAGCAATTGAATGTGTATTACACAGATTTTTGTTTTTATTTTATTGTATTTAATTCAGCTCTTTTTCATTTTTTTTTTGTCATTTTGCTTCATTAATAGCTGTTTTATTTCATTACTGGTTGTTTCTAGTTTTAGCCGCTGGAACATGAACTTTTGGGATAGATAAAACATGCTCCATCTCACCTTAAATACTAATTAAATCAGATGAAGCATTTATCTGCGTTTTTTTCTTATACCTTCCTCTTTAAGAGGAAAGTAAAGAGTAAAGTGCAGTTGAAGATTTTTAGAAAATTCTTAGTAACATAACTTTCCCTAACTCATTGTTATTTGCCTTTTAATCCTTCTCTAATTTATAGTACAGAAAAAATGTCGCTTACATTGCATTTTTTTTTTAATATCACACTGGGAGAGTGAAAGGGGAAAAGATTTATTGAATCTGATATTTCTCTTGATTGTTGTTTATCTATACAGTTCAGGGTTGTTCATTTCAGAACTGCTGCTGACTGAATTCAAGCATATTTTTTTGTGTGTGTCTGTTTGTGTTTAAAATTTACTCACAAGAAAACTTAACTGTGATCTTAAGGAAGTGTTTAGGCAACAAAAAATACGAATTAAAATTAAATTCTGGCGTCTCTGCAGGAGATCACTCCGATGGAGGAGGAGATGCTAAGTGTGGAGAGGAGGGAAGAGCAGAGGAGGCGCTGGTTGGAGGAGCTGGACCGTCAGAGAGAGGAGATGACTGAGCGCAGGAGACGAGAGAAAGTGCTGCAGAGTCAGGTACAGCAGGGACACGGCACAGACCAAGCAGGTTTGAGAGGTCAAAGTTATCTTCCTGAGTCTGGTGTCGTTGTGTCTGCAGGCGGAGGACCACGAGCTCTGGGCTACACATTTTGACTCGCTGCAGAGGAGGCCTCCTGTCCAGCCTGCAGGTCCATCAGCGGTGCCACCGGCTCAGTTCAGCAGCTCTGAACGGGGAGAGTGGGAGCCCTCTTCCAGCCTTTCCCTCATCTGGGATGCTACGAGCAGCTGTGGAGCAGAGAGTGTCGCAGGAAACAGTGTGGACACAACCCGTGGGTACCCGACCAGGACAAGGTGGGAAGGAACATCTCGTCAAATATTTAAAAGACTCTTTGTGCATGATCCATGGTGACTTATTTGAGATGAGCTGCAGATATATATGTATATATATATATTTAGTTTTTTTGTTTTCATGTGGTACATACAGCTATCTGAGGACCATGACCTCCCTGTTGGATCCTGCCCAGATAGAGGAGAGAGAGCGGAGGAGGCTCAAACAGCTTGAACAGCAGGTAGGAGGAGGCACAGAGAAGAGATCAGTGAAGGTTTTTCTCACCAAGATTTACTAAACTTTATCTTTTCCCACCAGCGAGCTATCGAAGCCCAATTGGAGGAGCGTCGTCTGCAAAGGGAACGAGAAGAGGCGAAGAGGAGACAGGAGGAGGAGGAAGAAGAGAGGAGGGTGGCGCTGGAAAGGGAAATGCTGCAGAGACAGTATGAGATGGACACACTGAAGGAGAAGGAAAAGGTCAGAGAGAGACTCTTATACAGAAACATTTACGTAAACTCTCTCTACTCCTGTATTTCTCATGTTTTCTGTAAAACATTTTCTGATGAGGATGAAGGTAACTGTACTTATCTGCAACTGTTTCATTGTGTTCTTCATCTTCAGGAGCAATCGATCGATCAGGAGGAGCAGCTAAAAAAAAGCAGCAATGATGGCAGATTACAACAGGCACTGGAGTCCAACGGTCAGTAAGACTTCTGCATTGTCTTTGCACTTTAGATCTGAAAAAGTGCACAAAAAACTGGCACCAAAAGCAGATTTTTACTCTGCCTGCTCAGTAATGAATCAATGCTTTGACACACAGGATTCAACCACATGGTAATGCTGCTAAAAATATAGAGTCTGGGTCCAAACATACATATCTTTTATTCTACTGAGTGGCAGAAGTAAAGAACGTGGCCTCAGAAATAGTTTGCAGAGTAAATCAATGCTAAGCAGTAGATCAAACCACTGTGAGGATTATGGAGGGAGTCATTTTCTAAAAACTTAAAATGTATTCCACTTCAGCCATGAACCAAAACTGTTGCTGAGAGACGAATAAACAGCAATGAAAGTGATTCCCACCCACAGGAATTAGTTTCATTAGTACCCTACAAAGGAACGAACTCAGTGTGCTCATTCATGTTTAATATTTTCTGGTTTCTGACAGATGAGAGCATTTCACTCTTTATTAAACACACCTGCTTCAGGATTTGCTGCCCTCTGTGTAGCACTGTTGACAGCTGATTAAAATAAATTGAGGTACAGAAGATGTTAAAATAAACATGTTTGTAATAATCAGCTCTGTGTGTGTGTCTGTTTGTGTTTTCAGCAGTTACCAGGCAGGCTGAAGATTTGGAGGACACCAGCACTTCGGCCTCCTCTTACAAAGACACTGCTGTACAGACAGGTAACGCATCTAATGCTACTACACCCACTTACACTGCTGCTGTGGGAGACAATGTGTCTGAGTCTCTCAAGTCTGTCTGCACTGAGCCACTGAAAAAAATCTGTTTCCATGTTTGCCAAAAGGTTTGAACAGCAGGCAAATTTGGCTTCTGTGGTCACAGTCGGAGCTGTGTGCCTGAGATGACCGTATTAGGGACATCCACTCTGACATCATTCATATCTAAGTGTAGGAAAACAGAACTGTCTGAAGTCTGCTGAAGCTGATGTCATTGTTGGAAAATGTGTCCATGTTTAATATGAATATCCACGATTGTCTCTCTCGCTCTCTTGCCCTCTCTTTCTATAGGTATCTAATACCGTTGTAGAATTTTAAATTTTCTCAGGTTTTCTAAAGGATAAATTACTATAAGTGAAGACGCTCTCTGTGAATAAATTAATAAAGTTGTAGCGGTGCCATCTTTACCACTTAGGTCCTACAAACTTGAACAGTCAGACTCAAAATTGGTTTAAATGAATCTCGATTTATTTATTTTTTTCTTTGTTTTTGCTTTCATTGTGTGAAGGACTAAAATTTCTAGACAGCTGCTCATTATCTCCTTTACAAGACAAATCATTTTTTGGCTCAGCCCTATTTAATATTTGATGAAAGTCCTCACATCTGTATGTTTTCATTTTTTCCTTCTCTCTGTGCAGAAGCTGCTTTCTCTCTCCTGCTCACAGCTCAGACTCCAGATGTCTCCACGCAGCCTCCTCCATCTCTGCCTGCTGCTGCTCCTCCTTCAAACAGCAATAGCAGAGTGTTGAGAACAGGGAAGGAAAACATCTGTCTGCCGGCAGGAGGAGACCCATATGAGCCGTTTGCCAGGACGGAGAAGAGCAGGAGGGACAAGAGGAGACCCGAGTGGAACACGCAGAGGTAGAAACTCATAGACGATCACACTGTAGTACATCTGAAATACAGGGACCGTAGTGATATTATTTTAAAAATCTCTCCGTACCCATGCTCTGCTTCAGGCCAAACCGTCGGTTCGTTCCAGCCTCGGAGCGTTACCCAGCTGCTCTGCAGAGGAACAGACAGGAGAGTCGGCTAAAGAGGCAAGCTGAGCTCCTCGCTCTGCAGGAGAGGACCTGTCTGCCGAGGACTGACCCTCCTCCTCCTCCACCCCAGGAGCTTCGCCTGTGCCCCAACATCATGCAGACCAGAACCAGTCCCACCAGGAAGGTAGGACTCCCCCCTCATACCAACTTCTTAAAAATGAAGACTTTTGTTACTTCTAGTTTTCTCTGCTGGGTGGAAGTCATTTGTAACCCTGCCAGCTGCAGGTGGATGTGTGTGTTGATGACTGCTACTGTTTCAGGTGGAAACCAACTCCAGAGGGTACATCATCTCCACAGGCTTAAACACTGAACGGTGAGGAGCTGACAGTTGAAACCAATCAGAAGGTTTTAATATTCAAAAAAATTCTGAAATTTTTTTTTTCGTTTTGTTTTTAGGAGGATTAAAAATGTCAGAAAAAACATTTTGTGCAGTCTGTGAACAGAAAGCCTAATTTTTATTAATTAGTCCAGCAGCTGTGCATGGCAGGGTTGGAACTGCCTCTTCAAAACTGTGTTGTCACTACAACCATGTGCTTAGTTTTAGTCTGTGTGGTGAAAGTTGTGAAAACAAAACGAGACTTTGGTGCAGATGTTTATTCAGACTTGGATGTCCGTGGTCTGTGTATTTTAATATACAAACTGATAAAAACGTACCTGCAAACTCACTCTTTAAACTAATGTAAACTGAAAAATAAGACTAACTAAATTAAATAAACTAATGGAAAAAAATGGAAAACTGATTAATTTCAGTCAGCCCACAATTAAAATCATTATGAGACTGTATTTTCAGCCAGTTTTCAGGTAGTTTGGTTAGGCATTTTATTCTAGACATCGGTTTAAAAACCAAAAAATGGACACAGTAAAGTGCTTTTTCATGTTTATTTTCTTGTCCTCCAGAGGGCGCTCTCCTCCTGTCCCTGCAGTCAAACACAGAGCGCAGAGTCAGCATGCCTCCAATACTCTTCCTCTGGTCTCGGAGTTCATTCCTTACGTCAGGACTGATGAAGTCTTCAACCTGGACCCTCTGGAGCCCGCTGACACTCCTCCACCCCTCACACACTCAGGTTAGACAAACCAAACTAGATTTAATGATCCCAGAATTTTTAAAGTTCCAGCCTCGCCATTGACACAAATTCTACGATACAGTAGAGGAAATGATATGGGTTTGAACAGTCACAACAAAAAGTAGATGCATATATGCTCATTCAAGTTTAAGTCTTTATGTAAGTACAGTATTATTAAATGATGGAGTAACATAGTCGTATCTGCTTGTCAAGAGTTTTATCCCACAAGTCCCCAAAATGTAAAAAAAAAAACAACCAATCAATTAATTGCCTGACAGAAGAAATATCTTGCATAATTCTCCTTTTTCACTCTTAGAATCACCCAAATTTACAAAATAGACTCAATGTTTTTATCGGTGTGACCTGAAAATAGTGAATGAGCTTGTGAACTCATCAGGAAAGTGTTTACTGAGGTCATAGCTGAAGGTCATTTCCCCACAGACTTCTACATAATCTTTATATAACCAAATGTATCACCCCTGGTGGCCATTAAAAATAATTATTCAGGATTATTCTGACCCTGGAAGCTGGGTCCATTTTGTATCCTCATAACTTCCAGCACTCCTGTTTATCCTGGTTTTTCCTAAAATTTAAAAGCACCTCCTGGACAACTCCCATTTTTCCAGTTTCTTTCTCCCAGAAATGTTCACGTACCCACACGCTTTACTATGAATAGTCAGAGTACATGCATCCATTTTATATTTCATCTAATGTCACTTTGAAAGTCTCAGGACAGAGTCTTTTTTTTTGTTAGACAATCATGATACCTACCCGATCTTTAATTGAATGAAACAATCTATTTGTCACCTCTGGGAGTAAATTAAAACCTTTTTCAGGAAGCAGATTTTCAAACAGCGGCACGTAAATGCAGAGAAAAACCTCTGAGCGTTTTACTGTGCAGCAGTTTGTGTCTAAATAAACATTCTCTCCTGGTATAGGAGCACCTCCTCCATCACATCGAGACCCGCTCCTCCACCCAGAGCTGCTTCGTAACACCCACACACACCGACAGCAGGAGATCCTCAGAGGCCTGGCTCAGCTCCGCCAGGTAACAAACACAAGAAAACCCACACACAAGGTGTCCTTACAATCGAACAACCCCCTGTGAGCAAGAGCTTGTCAACAGTGGGAAGTAAAACTCCCGTTTAACGGAAAGAAACCTACTAAAGAACTAGGCTCATTGAGGGGCAGCCATCTGCTGGTAGGGGGTTAGGGGAGGGAGACGGGACAGAAGACACACTGTGGAAGAGGGTCAGGAAGTAATAATTCTCTGACTTAATTATGTCGGGTTCATCATTCATTATTAATTACTAATAATGAATGATGACCCTGAAACCAGGGTTAGCAGATAAAGCTGTCCTGTCTTTATCTGCTTATTATCCTGAAGTCTTCAGAAACATGTCTGTAACAGAGTTTCTACTAGTGTGTTACAAACCCAGCTGCCTGCCGCTCTCCTCTTCTCAGTAAATACAGTTGCCTTTTGATATTTTACACTGAGCTAACAATGAGCAGAATAGTTTCCCTGTCACACCTGAGTTGATCCACATGAAGACGATGATGAGTGATGAGCATCCTCACCTGTACAAACTGTGTTTGTGTGCTCTCAGGGTTTGTTGCTGAAGCAGCGGCAGCTAGAGTCAGATCTGAATCCTTCCCTGAAGCGTCACGACGATCACCGGATTCCCCCAACATCACACCGCACGTGACCTCTGACCCGTGTCAACTAAAACCCTCAGCGCTCTCATGTGAGTGCATTTATTTTGATACTACAGAGTCCTTCCGACTTGATGACCTCAAGAGGTCCGACCCTTGAGGGGACAGATGATCAGCGTGCTAAAATGTCACAAATCAGCAGTAAACTCCCCTGCACCTATGACCAGGAGACAGTTAGTTTGTTACTCACTGTTAAACTAATCTAACAATGGGTTCAAGCAGATTAACCCCTGAATGAGTCACTGAGTATATTTGTCCATAAACTCTTCTTCCCACTGCACAAAAGGGAAGAGTAAATATTCCAGAGATGGTTGTAGCTCTCAGGAGATGCTTGATTATAGAAAAACCCAAATTAAATCATTATTTTTCTTAATATTTAATTTATTTAACATTGGGGACACAGCGATGTTTAAAATTCTGTTAAAGCTGAAAGCTGAAATTACAATGTTACTTGTCTACCAGCAGGATTCTTGAAAAAGTTCTGGATGGATTCGCATACAAAGTTTGCCATTTTCTTGGGGGTCATTCTAAACCAGGGAAGTTTTTTCTGGAATATCCTTAAAAATAATTCCTTTAAAAAAAAAAAAGAAGAAGAAGAAGAAGGCAGGAGACAGAGTACTGAACTACAGATGTCATGTTTTAAGCAAAAAAAACAACAAAACACAATAGTAATAAAACAGAGTTAAGACAAATATTTATGCTGCATAAAAGATGAACTGGTGTGAATATGTCAGAGTAAACTGATCCCTCAGAACTGCAGAGGGGAGCGGTCCACGAGTCGGATGCCGCCGTGTCTGAAGCTCAGAGCTGAAGACTGACGGGAAACTAACCGTCCAGCGCTCTGTAGGTGTACTTGAAACAACAGTGAACCCGTGATGTGGACATGGGCACTGAGCAGATATGAAAGTCTGATGATAATCGTTTATCTCCCAGTTTAGCTAAGAATCATAGCTGAAGATGAAATCCTTTGTAGCGTTGAGGCCCCGCCTACAGACCACCAAACAGGGGGTGGCCATAGGCGGTATATAAAAGATGGGTGATGTCACAGTGGCTGCATCCATTTGTTAGCTGATGTTTTTGAAACTAGGCATTGCAGATGAGGTGTGGATGTAAGTAAAATGCTCATAGGATAGTGACATGTCAATCACACCCGCCTTAAAAAAACTTATTTTATTTTATTTTTTTTTTTACTCTGATGACCATAAACATGTAGTCTTCATTTTTTAAATGTTTTTAATGACTTAAGGTTGGTGCTCAACATGACTTTTAGACATTTTTACATTTAGTTCTACTTAAAATACTTAAGTACATTTTGAAGCTTTTACTCGCCCCAAAGAAGATTCTTTATTAACAAGTTGCTAACAAGACTACAGAAGCTGTCGGGGAACATTAAATCTAATCAAACCAAACACAGGAGCTCAGTGGTCATGCCCCTAAAGTCATGTGACTGTAGTGTAGTCTGTTTTGAGTTTAACAGTAAAATTAGTGAATTTTACTCGTCTTTCCCACAGAGCCTGTTAGCTGCGATAATCAAAACCCGAGCTGTAGCAATGCCAGCTTCTGTACTGATTAACTGATGTGTTAGTTTCACCTCTCAGACCTGGAAGCTATGCCCATCTTTTATATACAGCTCATGTCTGCTGAGGTTGGTGGTTGAGTTTCATTGTCGGTAACGTGGGGAGCTGATTTTGGAACAAGACGGCAGAATGAGGTGACGCTTCTCATCCTGTGGCCTAATCCTTCTCATCCTGTATTTTTGTTGTTTTTTTTAATAAACAAAAACAAGTTCCTCACGAGTCCGACGGTATTAAATGAGTTAAAGTTAAAAATCTGTCCCTTTTCACTGAGGGAGGCTGTTGAGATTTCACAGCCCGATGGAAAATTAATCAGATTTTTGTGGCTAAAACTTCAAACATGAGGTTTTCTCCGACAGACACAAAAGTCTGACAAATTAAAAATGAAGCAGAGTAAGCCTTTAAAGTTAATTCAAACAGACAGCACTGAAACTGAAACTGAAACGCCTCGTCCAACAGGGAGTCTTTCTCCTGCTGCTCACTGAGTTTCTTGGTGAATCGCTTTACACGAGGAACATATTTTAATGTTTTTAAATGCACTTTTATATAAGAACGACACGGTACCTGACAACTGTTGAGTTTTTCCATTTTTCCTGCAGAGAAGTGAGGAACAAAAAATGTTTCTTCATTTTCTGCTGCCTAAGAAGCTCTGTGTTATTTTCATTGTGCTGATGTATTTTTATTTATTTTAAATGTAATAAATGTTTGGAGACCTGTGGTTTATTCCTGACTTTCATTTCTTTTATGCATAGTTAGTTAAAACTTGCTGACACCAGTTCATTCTGGTCAGATTCGTTTTTGTTCTGGTATGATTCCCTGGTTCTGAGACATTAAATGAGGTATGTGTATGTATGTATGTATGTAATCCCTGTGAGCCAGAAGCTCAGGTTGGAGAGTGCTGTAAAGAGTTTCAGGCAGTAACAGTGAGGGGATATCCTTAATAATATGGTCATCTCCTACCTCTCCACCTACCTTCAGCTTGTGAGGGCCAGCCAATCAGGAGAAAGCTGGTTTAAAGGGAGAGTAGTTAACGACTTGTTTCAGATAGTGGATAAACTGAGTTCCTGGAGGATGAAGGACCCACGCACTCGCCCGATCTAAATCCAGTAAAACACCTCTGGGAAATTATCCCAAAAAGTTGATTCTGTTCATCTGAACGTAGCGTTTTCAGTTCACCATTCACAGACACATTACATTTCAGTTCATTGGATGCACAATGCAGGAACTCCAGCAACAATTAAGGAAAGATGAACAACTTTAATAACTGACCAACGCGTTTCGGCTTGTGGCCTTCATCAGGGTCATGGGATGCAGCCATGTTGCACCTTTCACCTCCATCTCATTAGTAGCATGCCGGGATGTTGTCAGGCATGCACACAAGCACATGGGAGGGTCATACAAACTAATCAGTACCATTTTGAGGTGCTGCGATGAAATTTAAACAGTGTGTAAACACATGAAGCGTTCAGAAATCTGGCAGCTCGGCATCTTCACAATAAATAATATCAACAATCTGTGACATCATTGTGGCTTCATCCACCTGTTACACTGTCTGTGTGACACCAGTGGCTTGGAGCAGCTACTGCGTTATTTCTGCAGGCAGGAAGACCGAGCGCCACAGCAGCACCGTGCAAGAGGAAAGGAAAAAGATATCAGTCAGAAACTTTGGAAAACCTCAACATTAATGCTAACTGTTAGAACTGCATTCGGAGCACAATGTTTTACATAACGTTTATTATTTTAATACAAAAAAATCTGATATAAAAAAAGAAAACATAAAAAAATGCTTTTTAAGTTAAAACCGGTCTGTTCCAGACTCTCTCCCTACATAAAACTTAACACAAACAGCTCAGAGTGTAACAACCAAAACACTGTACAAACAAAATTTTTTACAGGATATAAACATCGTCCACAGGTACGAGGCAGTCTGTCTGTCAGCCTCCTGTACAGGTTACTCTGCAGTGCCATTTTCCACAAAGACAGAAAACATCTTCACAACAAAACAAACAAAAAAAAAACTTTACTTATTAAACATTCCCAGAGTGTGAAACTGCGGTGCGTTCAGGGAATCTGGGAAAACAGGATTACCACTCAGAGTAATAAAAGAGTCACACTTAAGGTCCAGATGATACTGATTTAAATGAGACCCTTCATTCAGTCAGAAACTGTCCTGTATCCACGTCAGTACTGAATTCTTCTGTGACTGAGGTACACCAACTGCTGTGCTTGTTTTTATCTCTCAATCATGTCCAAAAACTCAGAAACAGCTTCATCTTTCAGTGTTTTTCAGATAGTAAACAGGTTTCTGCGCTGAGGCTCAGCACACAGCTGGTACTTTAATGGGGTTTTTTTGTTTTTTAGTCCACACTCTGCACAGGGTTACTATTTATTACAACTACACCAAACAGACCGACATATATTTGGTGCATTTTGAGGTTTTTTGAGGCTGCAGAGCTTCAGTAAGGGACACAAAGTAGTTGAGGACAACATTTTTTGATCTGGTCTCAGATTGCCAGCCACCAGAGAGAAAAATCTGGCTTCTGGCTTCAGACATTTCAGTCACTCCGTGGTGCATAAAACAACTACATGAGGGCTTGGCAGTCAATATCCTTAATGAAAATAATTTTTATGTGAGAAATAACTTTCACATTTTTGATGTTTTAAATGAAAAACAGAAGTTTGATTTAAAAGAAATCTACTTATGAGTATGAAAATTATTGCTGATTCACACATTCACATATCTCCTGGGGCTAAAGAACAGCCCTGTAGGAGTACAGGCTGAATAAGTTTGTGTTTTTAAGTTTGAATACTGTACAAAGACCAGCAGCACTGATAAAAAAATTAGTGTGGGGCATTTTCAAGACAGGGTTTTGCACATAGAAAGAGGTGATGAGCCCTGACTGACAGAAACATGCAGATTCTTTGACCTTCTGGGATGATTCAGGATCAGAAGCAGACTAGACAAACCATCAGAAGCTTGCATACTTTAAGACTCCAGTTTTACCCACTTTTGAACCATAAACAACGTGAATTTTTTTTGTGGTGCGATAAACACCTGGCTAAAACTGTGGTCTTTTTAAATTTTGTTGTTGGGAAAAGAGTTTGGACACCTGTCAGAGTTTGGCCTGTTCGGACTCCTGGCTGTTAAGTTTTTTGGGGTCATAGTTTAATCTGCTGGTTGTCTACATCCCGTTAAAGCCTCCTCGCTGCCCCCCTCTGTACCTGAAGCCGCCCTGGCCTGCAGAGCTGTGGTATCCTCCCAGCAGTGAAGGACCTGTGAAGTCCATAGCTGCCTGCTGGAAACCCCAGACCAGGGGGACAGCACCTGCAGGGCCTAAACCTCCAGGCCACAGAGGTGGCTGCCCCAGGAGGCCCCTGATTCCTCTCAGGGCACTTAGGGGCCCCAGCATGGGGGCCCGGTGAAAAGGCTGTCCGTGGACTCGAGGTAGGTGGGGGTGAAGGAGACCAATGCCCCGCTGCTGGTGGCTGGACGGTGGGTACTGCAGGGGTGTAGCACCCTGCTGCTGCTCGCTCACATGCCGCTGAGGGTGCTGGATCTGTTGTAGTTGGGGCACAGCAGGATGTGAGACACTCTCGTGGTTTGTGACCGAGGTGATGTTTCCAGTTACCTCACTGTTGCCCGGTGGTGCTGCCTCTTCTGTTATTGGCTGTTCATAGCTGGCTTTTGTTTCACTACAGAAAGTAAAGCAGAAGAAGAGACTGAGCAGGAACAGGACTGTCAGAGGTTGAAAACTGAAATCAGCACGGCTTTTATGGATGCATGTCGGCGTCACATGGAAACCTCTGGGCCACAAAATGAAGTGTACATAGTGCAACTGCACTTTTTGGCACTTCTAAGGGCCACTTGGGGTTCTAAAGGTAAGTCGATCCCATATTTGAATGATTCTGTTTGTATTTTATATGAATACTCGAACAGTGTTCATGTTGCTATTCCATCATATTTCAAACTGAACTGTAAAA
>VUQG01000776.1:0-10368 GCA_015106755.1 Etia nguti | reverse complement strand
ACCCAAGTAAAAGAAAACCCTCGTATGGCATCTCTAAAAAAAAATGCCAGGAAACAGAAGGTAAAAAATGTGTGTAACACTGATAACCCCACACTAACAACTGCACTTTAATGAGAATTTCTTGCACTTTGCAAAGCAGTCCAGTCCAAAGCAGAACCCTTCAGCAGACAGGTTCTGGCTGCCTGACTGCATGATTGACATCTCTGATCTAGACAGTAATTTTGTGAACAGATACCATAAACATAAAATACCTCCAGCTCATCCTGCTTTCTCAGATCAATGTCACAGTTGGTGGGCAGGCCTAGTTTTGTAGCCAGCCTATCAAACGGATACGACCCCCTCAGCCCATCTTCTTGTGCCTCATAAAGGCTCTGATTGGTCGTTCCTCTGGCAGCCTGGTCGAGGCCTGGAAATGAGCAGAAAAATCAAATGAAATAAGATGTAAGCAGCAAGCTGCTCCATAACAGAAGGAAACAGAGTTAAAAGATTCTGGTTAAACAAAGGAGCCAACAGAAGCCAAAAGAAGAGCAGAAAGACTGGAAAGCTTCAGCATGTTGTCCAAGTATCTGCTCACTTGTTAGCAGGCTCAGAAGTTTGGTGGCAAGTTCAGATCCATCTTCTCTCAAATCAACATCCCTCAAACCCAATGAGCCAATCACAGACGTGAAGGAGACAGGAGACGAGGACACTTGGTTTCCTGCAAATCCAAAGAGAAAACATGTCATCAGTCATTGATTGTGAGCTTTTTAACAAAATGAAAAGAAAAAAAAATTTAGAGGGAAATTTGACAAAAAACAATCATCGAAAGAAAAAGAGCTTCCCTTGATGTTGCATGAATGTACAAATATGACTCACTCGTGAGGATTTGCCACCAAATCTAAGTTCATTCATAAGAGGTTACATTTCAGGACCTGAAAGCTGTTTTTTATGAAGCCTGGGATCAGTTCATATCAAAAAAGCGGACATGCTTTTCCCGTCTCCTCACCTGGGATCTTGCCGTGCCTTATGGGTTCCTGGGATGCTTTCAGGTATTTAAGAGCCCTCTCTGCCGCCTGCTGCTCCATCTTCCTCTTCCTCCCTGTAGCCTGGAGCCCCCCTCCTTCCTCCCTCTTCACCTCATTTTCTGCATTCCTCTTGCAGGTCAAAACAAGGTCGATCAGCTGCTGCATCTGAGCAACAAGCATCACTAGTATGAGTTCATCAACCCCATAGGACAAAAACAATTTCCGTCACTTTACCTCAGTAAACCACCCACTGTGGGTCTCTTGCTCTCGTTTCAGACGCACAGACGTTTCACACGGTTTGAAACTGTGACATCAAGTTACGAATAATGTGTAGACCAGACTTTCATCTTAACTCCCTTAAATCTGAAACCACCAAGTTGAGTTTCCTCCCTTGAGATTTCCTGTCAGGTCTTTACTACTTTAAGTTGCTGCTTGTTTGTGGGTCTTTCAGCCCTCAATTTCATCACTGGTAAGTGAAAAGTATCCTCTGTTTGTCTGAGTTTAGGTGAATGACTCAAGGAGATCTATTTTGCACATTTCAATCTCCACATTTTTATTTCCGGACTCTACTGGAGTAGCTTTACATGACTCACAAATCTAAATAATCCTTATTTATATTTCTGATTCTTGCCCCTCCCTCTGAGCCTGCTGTTATCTGAGGCTACCTGATATGATATCTGAACAGCAGGTGAATTACCGCCTCTATTCATAGCCAGAGCATATAAGGAATATACATTCTCTATTGGGGATGTCAGCAGAATGATACCTATGGTACTTTTCAACACCAAACTTCTGAAAATGTGACTGCATTTGGGTTTTTTTCCCCCGTACTGAGTAGGGTTGTCAGAAAAATTTATACTAAAAGTAACTTTCGGATTAGGTACTTCTTTTTAACAGTATTGATAACAACAATGCCTCCCCTGTATCCTTAGTATATATCAATAAAGATTTGGTTTAACTACCATTAGAATAGTTTCTAGGTTTTTCCAAGGGTAGCAGCATAGGCAGAGACCACCCTCACTAACTTCTGATGCAAACCCAGTCAGTTGGTTCCATAAGTGGCTGAAATATAACAGAAACCACTCAGCTCAGAAAAGACCTTTAAGGGTTACTCCAGGATTTCAAGGGGTAAACGGTTAAAGACTTCATGTAGAATTTTGAAAATTGTAACATTTGTAAATATTAGCAATGTAATCAACATGCCTATTTGTTTGCTTCAAGAAACTGAACAAAACAAGGAGAAATAAACCAAAGAGTGAAATATAAAAAATAAAAATAAAAAATCTTTGCCATAATTTTCCATCAACTTGTTACCGGGCATCCACCACAAACTGAACCAGTGAGAGAATGAAGAGGGAAAATGAAGAGGCTGAAACAGGATTTCATTGAAATAAAAGACCATGATAATTTATGTTGTTCCTGCCGAAGGTCTCCAACGCTCACTTAACCCCGAGTACTCCCCAGAGCTTTCTGGCCTGGAAGGGGATATTGAGAGCGCCCATAAACTGCTAACAAATGTAGCCTTTTACCCCAAAAACAACTAATGACTTACTTTTAAGCAAATTCAATAATATTTCTATTAAACCTCTTGAATTAAGGCTGAATGTGTGTAGTTCAATAAAATCTTGAATTACAATATAATAATTTCAATACTATTAAAATAACATCTTGATTCTTTAATTTTCAGATAGATAATATTGGTGCACAGAGTCGCATCACTGTCCGAATACTTATGGACATGACCAGTACAAGTGGACTTACTAAGATGTGTTATGTTTTTTTTGTGTGACTGTTCACCTTTTGTGTGTTGGTCGGCCCGTGCCTAGTATTTCCTGTCGCTTCCTTCTCTGTTGCCTCTCTCTTCCTGGCTCTCGCTTCCTGCTGCGGCTGCTCGATGCCACAGTGCGCCTCTAATAACAGCCTGGCCCGAGCTGCTGATAAAAGGTAGAAGGCGGGGCTGTACAGGTAGGAGCGCAGGTAGCCCTCCAAGTTCACCCGATGGTGTATGGGAGCAGCAAACGACTTTTCCTCGTCATCCATCTGGGAATCGTACTCACCCATCGGGTACTGTCGAACCTTGGGAGCAAACACAGAAACGTTGCAGTCCCCAAGGGATATTTGAAGATGCCAGCTTCAAGAGATTTGGGTCCTACCTTGCCGTCTTTCAGGCCAATGAGGTATTCCCGTGCCTGGTGCTCCACACCAGCAGACAGCTCAGGAGGGGGGTTGGCACGAACTTTGAGCAGGGCGTGATGCATTGCTGGGATAAACTGACTTAGCCGTGACATCACTGCAGCACCGGATCTCTGAGACTCAGAGGCATCATGGGAAGAAAAGGCAGAGCGCGGTGCTACAAGGGAAAAAAAACAAACAAGGAAAAAAACATTAGGTTGAAAATAATGTTGATTCAGCTGTTTAATCCTGTCAGCAGACTCAATGAGATCAGTATTAACACTTGGGCTGAGTGTCCTGTGACTGTGGTTACAGTAAAAGTGCTTGTATTATGACTCCATTTAATTTAGCTCATCAAAAATGAGTTTTCAGGGACACCACTAATACTCCTGTTATTTTATTTTCTATATTAAACTTTACTTTGTACCAAAAGGCAACTAAATTAAATAAATACCCCTCATTTACCGTGATACTTACCAGTTTTGGACATGTCTCTGGTCTCTGGGAAAACAAACAATGCCTGAAGACACCTCTTCCAGTTCTCTCCTCTCTCTGAAAACACATTAGCTTACTCTCACTCTTACTCATTTCATTACAGTAAATTCAAAACTAATTATACAAACAGCAAAAACACAGTACATGAACATTTCACTGACATCTACCAATATTTTCTTTGTAGAGAAAACTCACAGCAGTGATAAAATTAAGGTTAACTACTTCAAAGAAGAATAAATCTACTATGGTTTGGATTGTGCCAAATCTGCTATAAGGCACTGAAATGGGCTTAAAGCACCCATAAAGAGCATTTATATTTGGTGAACCTCCCCTTCAAAGTTATTATCCAGTATTTTACTATCATTTTGGAAGAGGTGAGATGGCCTCACGACACATTTCATTCACACTCTCCATCATGGACCATCAGAGGATGTTACAGTAAGTTGAATGTTCAGCCTGAGGGATGGATCAAACACGTTAATGTGTATGTTTTTGCTTGTGCTTCAAACCCAATGCTGGCAATGACTCTAAACATGCGGACTGGGACAGTCTGACATAACAGTTGATACCTGCCCAAGTTTGAAATTAGCAAAAAGAAAACAATTAACAGAAGCAAACATGAAATGGGTCAGTATGCGACTGACAGAGAAGTGATCTGACAGGGAAAATACCACCAGCGCTAGATACTGCCTGGATTTGAATGAGAAGATAATGCTGAACTGTGAGAAATGCCGATTTATTTATTTTCACTCTTGATTTTTATCCAAATATTATCCTGCATACAATTTATCAGTATAACTCACAGTGCCACGCCTTACCTGTGGGCGTGGCCATCTGAACACTGGACAACAGGAACAGAAAGCCTTTATCTATAAGCGGGGTCACTATAACCTGTAAAGAGAGCAGACAACTTGTACTCAACACTTCCTGTCATTCTTCACATTTTATTTTTGTCTTCCTTGCTACAGCTAGTTCAAACTGCTGCTGTCTGTGGGACATATTTACAATTTTTAGTATCTCTGAGACTCCAATAGTGATGCAAAGCATGAAAAAAATTCTCCAAACAACTAAACAAACAGCAAACTTGTTAGGATAAAATAATGTTTCCACAAATCCACTTATCATTTTGCGTTGCTTATAATCTTTTTGTAGTTTTATCACAATAAGTCAAAAATGAGTTACTGGGACACTTAATTAGAAACCATTGCCCTACCAGCATGATAATAAAATAACTCGAGAATATTCAACAGCTGTCTAACATACATTTTACACCCAATAAAAGTTCAAAAATAGACTAAAAATCACTGTATCAGGACATAGTTTCAGCTGATCGTGGCTCATAACTTCACAATCTATTCATCTGTTATATCAAAGTGAAATAGCTGCCTTTGATGTGAGGCCGTTTCAAATAAAGGCATGCTGCTTTTCTCTGTAGGTAAATAAAGACTCTGGCAGATATATAGCTTCCATGCACTGTACATGAGAATCTGCTAGTCCTGTGATATTAAAGTAAGCAGAACCCACCACTCGCTTTATCTCCAGCTCATGCAGCAGTCTCGTCACGCTGGTTTTAGACCGATTTCTGTCCATCACTTCCAGAAGACTGCAGTAATAGCCGTTCTTCACAACTACCAAAGAGAAAATATAAAATAAGTCCCGTCCACTTCCTCTTTTAAGTTCAATGCACGTACATTTTGAAAATATAACTAAGAAAGGATTTTTGGCAAAATTTGAGGGTGAAAATGCTGTTACAGAAAGGGTGATTACTAGAATCTTACGTAACATTAAAGTTACTGTAGTTCTGGTGTGTAACGTGGCATCACTAAGAGGGTTAACGTGATCTTACCCTCTTGGCTGCTGTTGTAGAGGTTATAGGAGAACAGGCTGGCAGGGAGGAGCTTGGTCACCTGGTCGAGCCTCATCAAATGACCAATTTCCAGCTTCTCTGGTCTGAAGGAGGATCATGGTGAGACGGACACAGAGCAAATTATTTCAAAATTGTAAGGACACGTTTGTTTAAATGTGCATGCAGTTTTTTTGAAGTAAGTAAAAGTAAAAATAATACTGAGAGGGATTACAGATCATTAAAGGCAGGCTGCTAAGCTATTTTAGTAAGGCTAAGCTTAAGAGTTGAGCGCAATGCATCACAGAAAAAATGTCATAAAGGACACCAACAATGGAATTTAGTCAGCTTAGCCAGGTAAACTTTGAGGTGTTGATGGAATATGTCTGTGTGCGTTTTCATTTTATTTGAAACCTTTTCTCTAAATTTTTAATTTTTCCCCCATTCAAAGAAACACCCCTCATCCACTGTTTCCCATGCTTACACTTTACCCGGTCAGACTGCTGAGATATACTAATTATTTTTCAGTGGCTCGCTTTTTATTTTTTCCATCTGTCTGAGAGAAAAACGTCATAAGCACTTTAGCAGTGGACAATATCCTTAGTCTTATTTTTAAAATTCAGTAACAACTAACCGGCTATTCCCAGACCTTCCTTTTTTGTTTTGCCCTACCTCCGAGCTTGTTGGCCAGGTTGCTGATGTGGTGGTTCTCTGTATCATTCAGGTTAGATAGAGAGGATCTATGGAATCGAAAATATACTCCATCTCGCCCATCTTGGACTGCAGGAGATCCACGCTAACATTTTATGTTTGACTAGACCGAACTCAACTCTTGCTAGCTGTGGTCCAAGATGGTGGAGTTCACGTGCAGGATGGGAGACTCACATCAGAAGTAGCTGATTATATCATTCAAGTCTATCCAAAGCCCTCTTTAGATTTTTGATCCACCTTTACACGATAAAGAGGAGTCACAAATATTGGTCAGTAAGTCAACAAACTAATGTCTTTCCTGGTCATCCACACCCCACCTACAGAAACTCCATGACCCACAGTTTGAAAACCACTGCTTTAAACAGCCTAAAGGTCAGCCCAGTACTCACAGTTTGTGGGGTAGGAAGGGAGGAGACAGGGAACAGAGCGAGATCTGAAAGAGCACTCGGTCGCCTTTCACCAGGTCTCCAGTCCACACTGTGAACTGAGCATGCTCTGTGGGAGAAAAATAAAACCTCATCAGCACCAGAGCAAGACTAAAAAAAAAAAACACAGAGCTTCCTATTGTATTTTATATCCAAGTGGTGTAGGTGACCTTTCACATTCAGGTGTGATTACATTGACAAAAAACAGGGACCAGTGCTCACCTTTACTCCCCTCTGCTGACTGACTGTTCGACCTGCCCTCCGAACACAAATCACAAACTTCACGTCAGTTTTGGTACAGAGATTGAGGTTAAAACTCAGAACCATTGTTGATTCCCACATGTCTAAAATGTCAGTCTGACTTTTATGGAATAAAATACAGAAAACAAAACAAGAGCACACTCATTAAAAGACTCCAATTCTAAAGTTTATTACTGAAGCTGCTCTGGCTGCTTTTTCCTGGACAACTGCGAACACTCTCTTTAGGTGTCGTCTCGCTAGAATAGCATGAATTTACATGTGTCACACACCTGATGGGTGCTAGAGGTGCGCTGGGAAGAGAAGAGTCTTTTCCTTTAAGCTGGAAGGAGACCACAGCGTACGGGCACACCTGGCGAGGTCGCTGTCGCAGCTCGTCGAATGAATACTCATAGAAGTATTGCTGGAATAATCAAGAAAACGGTGGTGTTTAAAGCAGTCATTACTTCTTTAAAAACTCACAAGGTTCCCAAACGCTAATTTTCCTCTTCAATAACCAGACGTTAAATGCATCATATATCAGTACTTTTTTACATATACACATGCTGTGTCTATACTTCCACTGCCTACAAGTGGATTCACAAAAACAAGTATGAACAAACTAAATGAATCTCACTACAAACACCTGAATAATAATTTGAATGATAATGACTAGTGGTCACCATCTTGGCTCAGAGTAGAAAAAGAGGCGCTGTCAAATTAATTCCAACTAGTAAAAGTAGGATATGTCATACGCACTGACGATGATATCACCATTGGCGCTGACAACATATCCTCATCAACAGATAAAACAGATTTTTATTTTCCAGGAATGTTGTGGGAAGGAAAGACAAAATTCCAAAGAGGGCCAAAATGGGATCACGGATAAACCAGAAATGAACCGCCTTCTCCGAATGGAGCACCTCTCTATGCTCCTTCGGGAGGTGCTCAGCATAGCGTGGCTGCTCCTCCGCATCGAAAGGAGCACATTGAGTTGGCTCAAGCGTCTTGAGTGAGATTTTTGGTGGCAGATTTGTATCAGTTTCCAAAGGGTTTAGGTATCCAGAGTGAGTGCAGTTGTGCTGGCAATGATCCACCCAAAACAGATGGATGGATGCATGGATGGGACAACAAGTTCTTAACAAAATGAGGTGGTGATCACAACAATCGGAGTCAAATGCTGCAACTGTCACTTGTCCAAGTGTACAGCCTGACATGTTCCATTTGACACAACACTGACCTGACAATGAAATGAAATCCACACACACATTAAATATGAGCCCTAACCCAACCATGGAAAATTTGTTTTTCAGGTCAGTCCTAATACAAATATGGAAACTGAAAATTTGAACATCAAACAAAAACATTTTAACCAGAAAATGTGTTTCAGTAGTTTGAGAGTAAACATCTGAAGCTGAAAACTACCTTTTATCTGATTATTTCAAATTTAAAACAAAAAATATTGACGAACAGGTAATTTTATGTCTGCTTTTGCAACAACTGAGTCATTTCAACGCAATCCTCTCTGAATATTGTTTTTAAAGTTAAATTCAGACGTGCAATTCCTGCCAAACACAAACCGGAGCCCAATACCACCGCCTTCATCAACTAAAAGACTCATGTTGACTATAAAACATCCTCAAAGCACTGAAACAATTTTCAATGTTGAACACATAAAATGTGAGTAAGTGCATCAACATTATGTTTGTCCCAGAGTAAGTTGTCCATTTCTGTGTATTAGATCATTGTTTCTGTCCAGGGCTCTTAGTGTCGCAGTTGTTTGTTTTTTTCCTCCATGTTTGAGTGTATTTACCTGTGTGAGTTCAAACGCGCGGTATGAGCTCAGTGAGGTGACTTTGCTGGCGTTCTTGGAGATATGGCTGTCAAAGCGAGGCGTTGGATCTAGAAGGTTTTTCATGTTTTCATAGATGCTCTTGACTTTTCCCTAAAACCCCAAACAAACAATTCCACTGTATATTACAATCATTTCTACCGCCACATATTGAGTTTAACAACAAAAATTTAAATTAGCATCGCTGATGCAGATCAGTGGAAGCTGTGGCCCAAATAATTTACTCTTTATTTCACAGCTGTAGTGTTTAAATGTCTACAGAGTGAGACATCAAACAAATGTCATATCCACAGTCACAACAAGTCAGCAAACAATAAAACACTTAAAACAACATAAAATAAGTTATCAAATCAATAATTATAAGAAAGCTTGCCTCACAAACTCTGTTCATGACTCACATCACTGATTTAATACTGCAGTTTTCTGTTATATCCTACTAAGTGTTGGTCAATGAAAGTGAAACTATGTACTTTAAAAAACAGTAGGTTAAAGTGCTTGAGGTTTTTTTTTAAATATTTTGAATATTCAAAATGATGACTAATGACGATGACTATCCTTTCTACAAAATCCACAATTTGCATGTCTCATGTCCTGGCTTTTCTCTGCTCTTACTTTGTGCTTTTATAAATGCAGCAAGACATTAATGAAGCATTATTTTAGTATTTGTGCTATTGTCCTCAAAGTGCAGGCTTCAGCTCGTGCTGGGTTCTAAACAGAGAACAACATGATGCTGAGTAAAGTGATAGATTTTCCATAAAATATGATTATTTGACCAATACAGATTTTTACCTGAATCACAAATACTCTATTACAGAAGTACTTGTGAAACATATTTCCATGATTTTGCCAAGACTTTGTGGATTTATTGAATTTTCCAACATTTTTAGAGGTTTGTAAAATTCCTTGACCATTCTCAGCTTTTACACACACATATGAACCCTGTAACTTACCTTCATCACTTTGAAGATGACAATCTCCCCTGTGGTTCCTGGTGTTAATGAACTCATCTGTAGCAGGTCAGAGTACCTTGACAGATACACTCCTAAAAACATATGCAGACACAAACACACACAAAAAGTAATAAAATTACTACTTATAGAATTATTATTAAAGTAAGAGTGCCCCAACTAACAAGTTTTCTCATATGATTTTGAGTTGAGAGCTAAAATTTGGGCGACAAGCCAGCTTTGAATACCCCACCACTATTTGGCACAGGGAATGCCACAGTGAACACCGCAACATCCGCCAAGCATATTGTGTTCACTCGTTCACTTTATGCGGTTAGCTCGCAGTGGAAGCATCAGTGTTGTTCTTGCATTTATTTTGCAAAACCAACCATGGGTCCAAAAGCGGCGTTTTTGGGGGGCCTGTAACAAATTAATGGCATTTCATTTATTTCAATGAGGAAAATTGATTTGCCATACGAGTAATATGAGTTACAAGCTCCGTCACGGAACGGACAGCCACGATTAGTCGACTAGTCACAATTACGTCGACGACTAATTTAATAGTCGACGCGTCGTTTGAAGCTTTGTAAGATCCTGAAAGATGCAGGAATAAGTAGTAGGATTTAAAAGTGTAATAACAGACTGAAACAGAAGATGGCAGCAATGCATGTACAAGGATGCC
>VUQG01000773.1:0-26762 GCA_015106755.1 Etia nguti | reverse complement strand
CAGCTCTTCACTCAGCTGCTCAGCACCTTCTTCTGCCTGTAAATGGCAATAATTACAAAAAACAAACAAACAAACAAAAAAATACAAGTATACTGAGTTTAGTTGCACAGTTTTTAAATCATTGCAATGATAAACTTAAATGTCAAATCTCCTGTAGTGAAGCTCACCCTCTCTGCAGCCTGTTCAGGCACTCGACTCCTCAGAGGAGAGTTAATTCTGTTGTTCCTGGACTCACCAATTTGCTGAACGCACAATAAAAATCTCAGTTTATTTTACGAGTTACATCTGAAGCTAAACACACTCATACACACAAACTTAGATTTATTTAATCATTCAGATGCAACAACTGTCTCCCTCGTCTTTAGAAGGTTTATAAAAGGAAGAAAATCTGGCACTAGCTGGACAGCAGATAAGTCTTCCTACCTGGGCTTCATCCAGAAGGGGCTGAATTCTCTCTCTGGCCTTCTGCTCAGCTCTCTCAGCCCACTGAGTTGGCGAGACAACTTCAGACCTGTGAACCAAAACACACCCACACTGCAAGCTGTCACAGAAGAAGTTCTGAGGCTGAGCTGCTTTAACTTCAAGAGACAAAATAATATATATATTTTTTTTTAAAAAAAAGGTATTTACATAAAGTATAGTTAAAAATATATCTGGAATTTTAGCCCACCTTGGGTTCAAAATGAATGCTGAATTAATTAAAAAGACTGAATTTCTCTGATTAAAAAAAACAAACAAACAAAAAAGTTTTAGCCAAGATTTTAAAATAACTACCCCTTCGAGTCCAATAAAACATTCACATTACTGAAAATTCATGAGAGAATTAATTAATCATCACTATCAATCATTACCAATGACAGCCAGATGTATTCACACACAATAGAAGTCGTCATCAGGCTCAGTGTTTTTTAAATTATTCACATTAATCTGTAATTATAATAGGCATATAAGGTCAAAACTGTCAAACTCTTTGCTGGCATTGTATTGAATGTGTTCTGGTTACATTCACCGTCGAAACCAATAAAAAAATCCACAAAGCCTGACATGCCAGTTAAGAGTTTCACCAGCTGAGAGCAGTTGGAAGCATAAAAGACTCACTGAGTGTAATATAAGCATTTTATTCAAAATGCAGCCTGTTGACTGTATCGATATCTATTGTGTCCAACTTATCACCTGTAAACAAGTGAAGCAGTTTAGTGCTTTTACTTGTTTTTTGCAGCTTTCTTTAGCTTTAAAACAAAAAACCCCAAACAAACAAAAAAAGAACCTGCCATGGGTATAACACACAGGCAAAACAGATCTGTAATAATGGTGAATTTTCATTAAACTTTCCATGTAACACACTATGTGCAAATGTGTTAATGTTATGTAACCCACAAACCTATAGGGGCTGCATGTGTTCTTAATTAACATTACATGTTTCCTGCAGTGGTTTTTCACTCTTGACAAGGTGAGTAAATAAAGAGCAGGCCTACACGTCTTTGTGACAGAGAACACAGCAGCGTTAACCCACACATTCACAGTAGTGTAATTAAGTGTTGACTTTGCTCTGTGCACACTGCGTTTTGTTGCCAGCCTTTTAAAGTTGGCCTCTCCAGTGACTAATTAAGAAATACACAGCGGTCTATAGGAACATATGCTCTCCTTGGTGCTAAATAGATGTGCTGCAATCACAGTCTGCATTATTTTCCACTCATTGTGTTGTTCTGTTGTCTGTAGATAATGTTGCCCATGTTGTAATTCCCAAAGTAAATGCTCATTTGATTGTGAGCTCGGCACAATGAACCAAGTAGGAAATGTTTTATTTTCTTCTTAAATAACATAAATGGCAAGTATTTACAAAGGTTAAAGGGCAAGTGCATCTATCGCTATATATACTGTACTTACTTTAATTTATCTCATTAATTAATCTCTTTAATTTCAGTCAGAGGCAGTTTGGTATCATGCCATAGTGTCTGCAGAGGTTGCAATTATGGGGCACATAAAATAAAAAATTAAGATTTTTTTTTGGCTAGATTAATATTCACAATGACTTTCAGCCTTCATTACCTTGGATCCAAGTCTGCCAAAACAATAATTTTATTAGTACTGTACCTTAATCTCTGAATGCGTTCAGCCTCTTCTTTACTCAGCTGGTTCAGCTCTTGCAGTCTCTGCGCAGTCATCTTATCCAGCCAAGCTTTTCTGCATCACCCAGGCAATCATCAAAAGAAGCAAAATGTAAGCTCAAAGAAGCTTTGCACATAAATAATTTATAATCCTCATCTTTAATCAGGCTGCTAGCCACTGATTAATAGGAAAGCACAACTGCAGTAATTAAGATTTGATTAAACGGAGACATATGTGGAACACTCAATCAATGAGGTGCTTATAAAACAGGCAAACTATTAATCACTCAAAAAGAGAAATGGCCTCAATCTAGCTGGCACCTAGATTCATTTATTGGAAAGAATTAACTTTGAATTAGAATCAGAGTATTGCCTCTGGCGCTCAGCAAGTGGGGTCTGACATAAAGGTTAGAAATGGCTCTCTGAATGTTCTCATTAATGTTCCTTTTTCCTAGATTCCACCCATGTGGCATTTTGCTATGATAGATAATCTAATGTGAGATGCAGAAATGACACAGATTACAAGGTAATCTGAAAAAAGATATGTAATAAGTAGAAGCGATAAAAGCTGGGACAGGCAGATTTTTCACCATCAGGCAAAAATTCCCAACTAAACTTCTGGATATTCTTTGGGCTACATAATCAAGTTTTAAGAAAACCTAGCCAATTATATTAGATTCTGGCCAATCAGAGGTCCTTTCAGAGAGTCAAAAAGTGCAGATGCACATGCTGATCACTAGTGCATCTGCATCCCTAGAGAGAAGAAAGCCTGAGCCAGTGTTTGAAAATTTTGCAGGAAAAGGCGATGGTCCCTCACTAGCAACAGCTGCCTCTGGCCTGCAACGCACCACAGTAAAAGGAAAACAGACTTATCAAAACACATTTATGTGTAATATTATGGTCACAGGTCCTGCTCATAGGGGAGCCAAGTGTTTGCCTTTTTTCACTATCACTGTAAGAACAGCCATGAAGGATGTGTAGTTTATGGTTCAAAGCTTTGATTTTATATGTAACATATGAGACTGTTATCATGAAAGCAAGGGAAATTAGGCCCTTTGCTAAACTAAACTTGCTTACACATAGCTTCTGCCATGGGCACATGAAGAGTGTGGTCATCTGCAGGGAGCAGCTTAGGACAGAGGAGAGCTGATGGAGGAGAGATTAACTTTCACATTTCATTTCTCTATTGTTCCTGATTATTGCCAACCCATGTATTTAAAATGAGGTTTAAAAAAAAACTTTAGGAGGTGAGTGGTGGTGAGGTTCACCTTAATGCTTCATTCTGAGCTTCTTTCTTCCTTTGTGAGCTTAGGCCTGGCTCAGCTGCCAAACTATCTCTGGCCCTCTGCTTTGGAGGGTTTGGTGAGGATTTCACTGGAGAAAAGAGACAACGAGGCTCTGCTCTCCCCCTTTGCGGGGATCTGTTGATAGTAGAGAATGATGAATGGATTATAAACTTAAACAGGCAGATGCTATTTTAAACAACTCGATGGAAAGCGAAAGAGCAATTTGTATTTTGACACTTAGATCTCCTATACATACATTTATCAAATTACTTTTTTTCACATTTTCCTTATAAGCAACTGTCATCAATGAGACATGAAAAATTCTGTGCGTGTGGTATGTGCTGCACTTTACCAGTAACATTGTAGGCATATTAATTGGATATAATCTACAATCCTATAATGAAAACAACCTCTTAGTCCATCAGATAATCTGATTATGCCTACTCGTATCCACAATCTGATTGAAATTCATAAAGAGATAATTGTCTAAAATTACCTTTTGGGGGCGGGGTTTCTGTCCACACATATTATTTCATACTAAATATAAACTGTTACCTAGAGATCAGAGTTTCAGAGATTAAAGCAGTACTTACATAATGACATTAATCATCGAGCGAGCCGAGAACTGCACAGAGAGATAACAGACTCACCGTTGTGGAGGAGGAGAGTGAGGGGAAGTAGGTATCCAGGGCACAGAGTGCTCTTTTTGAGGGTGCTGGTTCACTCTGAGCTGAGAGGAGACTGTAGGCTGCCGGAAGCCTGCATCTTGCATCTGATTATGCTATAATAAAAATAGAATAAATATTTAATTATTTGTTTACATTAATGTCACATTGGTTACATCTTTGCAAAAAAAAAATCTTTTCACCGGGTAAGATATCAAACAACAAATCATGTTGCTAATAACATATTAGTAAGCCTTCTCTGTGTCTTGTGAAACACTGAGTTCAATACAAGGCCAGCACCTTCATTGTTTCCGCCGTTTTTCTCTGAGAGGGCAGCTCTTTTCTGCTGCTAGTATTGGTCTGAGATCGTCTCTGCAGCTCCCTCTGCTGGGCGAGGCTCTCCAGGCCAGACCGCAGCACCTCTCTTCTATTTACGGGCTGTTGAGTAGTTTTAGGTTTCTGGGAGGCCACTCTCTTATCTGCTGACAAAAATAAAAAGTTAAACAATTGATTTGTTTTGATCTTAATTTATTTAAGTTCAAACTAAATAAAAGTCAAGACCAAACACGATTCTTTATCCCTTTCAGTACAATTAAATTAAGTTGAACCCTGATGGGAGCAGACAACACCACCAATTAGAGAATTTGCTTGCACTCTTGACAGCCAGGTGGATGTGTGGTTCAGGTTCAGGTTTTTAGGGAGATCTAGATTGCAGATGAGGCTCACTGTAGGTGTTTATGTCATCACTTCCAGTTGATGCCTCTCAGCCCAATAATACCCAGCAGGACTTAACTGCTCATATACTAAGCAGCAGGGGACCAAAAGCCAGAGTTCTGCACTTTAAATCTTGTTTTCCTATCACTTCCTGGCTCCCTGATCAATTTTAAGCCTGGGTACAGCAATTTACGCACAGCGGGAGGCCCCAAGACAACCGCACGGAAGCCCCTGGGGGGGCTTTTATACACATAGGAGAGCAAATGGTTCGTCCTTCGCCAGGAGGTCTCTATCAACAAGTAGGTCCTTAGTTGAAATGATAGTCATTAAACAACACCCATGAAGTCTACATTCATAAATACACAAGGCAAGTAAATAGTGCTCACCACGGAGGACTCTTCTGGGATTTTTTGCTTTGCAAGGAACTCGAGCAATTCCTTGCAGTTTGGGATGCCTGGGTGCAGTCATAGGAGACTTGCTGCGATGAGGAGATTTCCTTTGCGGAGGGCATGCTTGAGCCTGCATCTTTTTGAGCATCTCTTGTTTACTGAGTGCAGAATCCAAAGTCTATGAAAAATGAAGTGAGAGCAAAGCCTGGGATTATTCACTCAATTCAAAAAATAGATATTTTCCTAAAATAAGTTTTACTTTTAGACAAATTCCAATAAATATTAATTAATCCTGCAACACAAGTCATCTAAGTTTACAGTAATATCACAAATAAATAATGTAACAAAGACAATAACATGTAATTTAAATATATGATGCATCTGGAGAGATCACATCATTTAGGCATATTAAATTCTTATTACTTCTATTTGTGACCTAGAAACAGCAGCAGATACAAAAACCGTTACTTGTAATGCTCTGCCAAACCTGCACTGCAGTTAGTTTGAATTCATGCATGAATATTTGCCTTAATTTTTGTCCTTATTAAGTAAAATAAGAAAAGCAGGTTTAAAGTCAGGGACTGTTAAAGGCAATACGACACTGCACTGGTTTGCCACATTGAGCTTCTTTCTGCTGATAGTTTTGCATTGTCCAGGAGCCGAGTCTACACTAGGAAAACACACATCACTCTGTGAATACAGAGGTTACATCGTGATCCTTACCTCTAGTTTCTGCAGGATGTCAAGGGCCGTCTCAGGCACAGCTGAGCCCTGGTCCACTTCAACTTTAGCTGAGCACAAAGACAGCTGGCGAATCAGCTGCCCTAGTTCTTTGGAATAAGGAGGCACTTTGCTGTGTGACAGATCAGAGAGTTGGTGGATAAAAACCTGTAAAGCTCTCAGTGCTCCACGATGTGCAGCCGCAAGCCTGTTTATCGCCATGGACTGAAAGAAAAAGAGAATGCAAATAAATTGAGAACAGAACTTTTTTTTAACAAAACTCCTTCATAGAAAAAAATTAACTGTCATGGCTGTGATTTTACTCATTTAATTCAATTGTATTTATATAGTGCCAAATCACAACAATCGCCTCAAGGCCCTTTATATTGTAAGGTAAAGACCATACAACAATAAATAAATAAAACAAATTCAAAAAAATAAAATAATAATAGATAAAACAATCAGATGACACCCCCTTCTCCACCCATCCCTGACCCCATGAGCAAGCACTTGGTGACACTGGGAAGGAAAAACTCCCTTTTAACAGGAAGAAACCTCCGGAAGAACCAAGCTCAGGAGGGGTGGCCATCTGCCGCGAGTGTTTGGGACGGAGGGGAGAGCCATAAGATCCAAAGTGTCACTGACTTTCTTCTCACCTTTTTGGCGTCCCACATTTTCTGGCTTCGTAGTTTTTCCATATCTTCTTGTATCTCTTTTACCTGTTAAATAATTTGAGAGAACATTCTCTAGGGGAGCAGAGCAAAAGGAAATCCAGTGACAAACTCTGGCATTCAACAGAAATTTAAATACCTGTTGCTGCAGAACATAAATAATACGAGCTGAACGAGCTGCCTGTTTCTGTCTGCGTATCTCCAACTTGTTTTCCTCTTCAGGTTCTAATGACTCCTGTATTTTCTCCCCTGTTGTTTAAAAAAAACATTATGCATTATTTATCAGCATCATGCATGGATAGTGAAATCATAGGAAAAATGAGATCATTGCAGTGGGTTCCAAAATTATGATTACACTCAATACATTTCAAGCTATAGATGTCTTGTGGGCTACCTCTATTAGCCAGCTCTTCCACTTTCTGAATATACACTTCCAGCTCATTTTGCAGCCTGTGGATCTCATGGCTTAAAGGTGGCTCTTTGTCTCCTTCTACCGGCCTAAAGCCAGGATCTCTGGTTGGGGGTGAGCGGCCCATTCGAGGCATGGATAAAATAGGATGTTTCTGGGATGTGTGTCGTTTGGCTCCAGTCACCTTCTCTTTTGGACTGGATGCTTTTGACATCATCTTACTTGGACTGGCTTCAAACTCCTATAAAGAGAGGAAATAAACTTCATTTGCTAAACAGGCACCAACAATTCCTTTCATATTATATAATCAAGACTGTTATTATAGACAAAACAGTAATTAAATTACCTGACGGAGTTCTACATCACTTGTTTCAAAAAGTGAGGCCTCCTGAGAAGGTTTGGCAGATAATTTTGTCAGTGATTCAAGGCGCCTTCGTCTTAGATCTCGCTTGGCCTGCTTAACAGCTGCCTGAAGCCTCTCCTCAGAGAGTGTAGTGAAGCTGAAAGAGCTTCTGGTGCTGTCCAAATTTTCCTTAACTTCCGATACAGGCAGCAGTCGCTCTATCACAATGGGGGCAGGCGGGCCGACATGTGTGGCACGGTTTCTAGTACTTGCAGGGATGGCGTCATTGAACAGCAGCTGTGGTGTGCAAGATAGAAGTCAGTTTTATCTGGTATAATCAGTCATTTTGATTAGACCCAATCAGATATATTTATCAATATCAGGTATTTAGGTATTTAGGAAATGGTGTCATTGCATATAGTTGTGGTCAGGAGGTTACATACAATCATTAAGGGCATCATGGAGCCAGAATTACCACGACATTAATACGATAAAGTATACCATATCATATAAATGTCATAGTAATTTGGGGCTTTTAATGATTTCTTTCAACAGATGAGCAGATGGAATAATAATCACATCCTCTTTGTGCAAAAGCTAGATTGTTGAAACTTGGACACAATTGGGTGTTCCAACAGGACAATGATCACAAACCCACATCAAACCTGATTTTACAAAGGATAAAACAGGCTAACATGAAGCTTTTGGAATGGTCCTCCCAAAGCTGTGACCTCAACCCTGTTGAATATTTGTTGACTGTGCAGGTCCATACCAGGAAACTGACCAATTTAAATGAACTCTACCAATTTTATCAAGAAGAGTGATCAATTATTCAGACAGAATAATGCCAGAGGCTTGTTGATGCTTATCAAAATCATCTAAGGGACATTTAACCAAATGTTGGTGGGGGTGTATGTATATATTTGAGCCTATATGTATAATTTTGATCATATGTGTCTTAGAGGGCATTCAAATATTCAGAAAATGCGCCCAATTCTAGTGGTACCATCTCCAAGTCTCACTACCATCTTGTAAACCTTCCTGTAAATCCTAATGAATGAAGCCTTAGCTTGATGCTCAAATGAATCCAAATTCCAAAAAAACCCAGCACATTAATCTCTGATAAACTTCATCGAGGCGCTTTACTTTGACACCAAGCTATTTACAAACATTGTGGCAGTGACATCCTTCAAGCTGAATTCTTACAAAAATCTTAAAAATGAAGAGCGAAAGAGAGGTCAAAAAACAGCGTGGCTCCACTCTCACATAAGTACTGTTTTTTTTCTCCTTCTGTCCAAATTAGGCATTATGTAGAAGTGCTGTCCAATAATAAACACACATAATGTGAGAAAAAAAATGAGTACCTTACAAATACATAAATTAATTCTACTAAATAATGATTCCACCTTTAAATGCCAAAAAATTTAACTAATTTGCACTTGTACAATTAATTTATTACATTTATCATGTAAAACACTAAATACGAAATGAATACAAATACATTATTGATTAAAAAATGCATTTAGGCCCCTAAACCTCCATTGTAGTCTTACTCTTGTCTTTATATCACAAACAACACTTCACACTCGTCTCCACCTCTTTTGTGAACTGATCATTACTTCGGATGGTTGATCCCAGGTATTTAAACTTCCCTACCTTCACTGCCTCTACTCCTTGCAGCTTCACTATTAACACGATAAATATTATGACTATCAGGACTGTAATACTAAGATTTATTTTTGACATTGTGCTGCACTCTAAGGCCAACTGATCTCAATCAACCAGCTCCAGGTCTGTGTATGTATTACTAGTATGTGGCCTTAGCTTTTCCATTTAAAATTATGTGCATATAAAGATGAACTGCATTTATTAAAGACAGATGAATATTATCAGACTTTCAGTGCTGTTTACCTTGGTATGGGACATCCCAGCTGCTAAACCGCTGCCGCTGTGAACATTTCTGGTTGATCCTACAGCAACCCAATCTCTCTCTTCGCTCTGCTTTCCTGAGAAAATCCCGGGACCACTTTGCAGGGATTGTGCAGTCATTACAGCGAAAAAAAAGTTGTCACTGTAGTAAACAATACTGAATGTTATGCTAATGGGAGCTAATTTTGCTAACATAAACTTAATCCAATCCAGAAACTCAATCAGGCACTTCCCCGTGGTTAATAATCAGTTCTTCCAGTTTCTGTATATAAATTAAAAGTCAGCTATACGCACCGAGTGGCTAATTGAAGCACAATTAAAATACAGGATCTCGTTAATCTCTTAAATTTCAAATTTAGCTTCTCAACAGTTTGAAACGGCGCCATGACAACAACAGAGCCCTAAAGACGGAAGTAGGTTTTTTTAAAGTACGGCTCGTCAAAGAAGCCAAAAATCAACGCAAACGCTTTATAATAACGTATTATTGAATAGGCATTCTCACTAAACATATCACATATGATATATCATATTTAAATGCTGGAGTATAATTACGAGTATAAATAAGAAAGAACATATTACAATGCAATTTCTGTTAGCGGTCACTTTAAGAACTTTTTCCGCAGACCGGAAGTAGGCGTCGACTCTAAGTATTGCTACCAGGACCAAAGTTCAGAGACGCTGCATTGATTATTACACTTGCAGCACGGGTTCAGCCTTACAGTTTAAATTTGTGCTTTGTCACATTAGCTTTGGTTAAAAATAATGGCCCATTACGAAGAAGTAAATGTGCACGGGTATGATGAATTCTGTCGGGCTGTGAATGAGAGAAAAGGGAAGGATATTTTTGCTTATTTTTCAGGGGATAAAGACGAGCAAGGAAAGAGCTGGTGTCCAGATTGTGTAAAAGGTAACTTCAGAAATCTTAGACTTGGATATATTACGCAACTTACAGCTACTGTATCCTCGGTAGGTCAAACTATTTTGACTTTTTTGTCGTGACTTTTTTGGTCTTAAAGACTTTGATATTTAAATGGTGCTCCACATAGCTTTGGCTACAGTGTTAGTGATAGTGCACTCTTTTAATGGCATATTATCTAGTAAAAGCATAGATATTAACCTGTCGTTATGTATTTAACGCAGTTTAGGTTTAAATATAAGAAATTAGGTTTACTTAAGGATTTTACACTCACCTGCCACTGTTTTGTACACAAGGTGATTTAAATACTTAAATACTGCACGTTTGTTTCTGTTGCCTGACGTGCTGGTCTGAGTGTTTCAGAAACCACTGAACTTAGGGGAATTTGCTGCACAGCCAACTTTAAGGTTTACAGAGGATTGGGAGTAGTTTTCTGGCTGACCATGATTTAGAATGGCCAGACTGCTTCGAGCTGATAGGAAGACAGCAGTAACTCAAATAACCACTTGTTACAGTTATAGAATGGAGAAGAGTATCTCTAAATTCATAGCACATCAAAGCTGGAAGGGGATGGGCTACAGCAGACGATGACCAGACTATCAGCAGGAAAGGGAGTCTATAATTCACACAGGCTAACCAAAATCACACAACAGAAGATTGAAAAACGTGTCCTGGTCAGTCTCAATTTCCTCTGTGGCATTCAGATCTTAGGGTCAGAATTTGAAATTTGAACCTTGTTGAATCGATGCCACAAAAAATAATGCAGCTCTTTAGGCAAAAAGAGGGTCCAACCCTGTGCTAGCAGGTGTATATGCATTGAAAGTACAGAAATTACGTATATTTTTAAAAATAGATATGGAAATGCAAAAAGGTTGATTACAGATAATGAACATTTAAGAGTTTTAGTTAATCAGCTATAATGAGGATTGTTTTGAAATGTAGAATATATGCAATAAAATACATATTTTGACCGATAAGCACATAAAAAAAATCTAACTGCATATCTACGCGAAAGTTTTAATTAACCAGGTGAAATGAAGAGTTTGGATAGATTGTCTTTTTTGAATGTGACAGTGTTATTTAAATGTTTTTTCAGAAATGTGATTGTTATGAATGGAAAATTTGGCTAAAATCAAAAGGAAAGTAATGACATTGCTTATTGCTGTTGAGATTAGAACTGTTGAAAAATAACAAGTTGAGTTCTTTCTTAGCATTTCTTTATCAAATTTGTATAAAGAGCATTTTGTGCTTCATCCTGTGACTTCTACCTTTCCAGCCGAGCCAGTTGTAAGAGGAGAGCTGAGTCACCTTCCTGAGGGCTCTGTTTTCATCTACTGCCAAGTTGGAGAAAGAGCCTAGTCAGTATTTTATGCTTCCTTTTTCCAGCATGTTGTGACAAGCTGTTATTATTTCAAACTCTTTAGTCACACAGATGTCACGCGCTGTCACCACTATAGCACATCATGGCTGCAGTTAACAGACTTAGCTTTATTTCTGATTTACTTGTTGAGAATCGCAGGTAGCCTGTCAATAAAATGATTTTACTGTGGCAAAAAAACCTAGAAAGTAACTGACTGAAAGTCCGTTGTAAAATTATATAGAATCAAAAGATACATGAAACATGATGTAATTTCATTGAAATTGAAACCGATCATTGTTCTGATCAGACGTTATATTTTCATTTTGTTCAGCTGACCACAGAGCCAGTTAAACATTTCTTCTTTGATATAAAGCACTGTGATATTTAACATGTTCCGATGAGCTCTCATTATCATGAAACCAGTGTAGAGGAGAGACTGGCTTTTAAAGTTCCCCACCCAAACCCTAAACTAGAGAAGACTGGTTTCTAGTACTGTGTGCCTTCAGAGTGGGCTGAGGCACATTCTGAACCTTTACATGCTTTTTAAACTAGGAGACTTTAACTCTTTGCTACTTTTGCTATTTTCTTTGTTTGTTTATTTTAACTAACCGTACTATTTCTGTTTATGTTTTATTCTCAAATGTGAATGGAGTCTTATCATTATGTATTGCATACATAAATCACTTTTGTAGTCTTATTTACCGCTCTAACCAACTCAAACCACTTTTATAAACACTAATGCACACTAATGATATACTGAGTGCTGTTTTGGGGATTTATTATCTTGCTCAAAGACACTTTCACATGCGGTCTGGAAGAACCAGGAATGGAAACACTTCAGTAGTTAATTAAGTTTGACTTAACCTTTTAATTCTTGTGGAAGCAGTAAGGAAGCACATAGTTTATCTGCAGTGTGACAAAGACCGAGTTGGGATTGACGACTGCTTTACTGTTTCTGTTTAAACAACATGCTGTGCAAATATGTAATATCCGTTTTTGCTGTGATACATTTTTTTTTGCCTCCCATTTGTTTGCATAAATGTAAAAATGTGTTTAGATGCATAGTCCAAGTCTTGTTATGTTACTAAATGTTGTACTGTTAAATTTTAAAAGCTTCCTAATAATCTCTTTCTCACTCCAGTTGGAAGGATCCAAAGAATGATTTCAAGGAGACGCTGAAGTTGACTGGAGTTCCCACACTGCTGCGATATGGCACAGTAAGAATACATTTTTACCTTTATTTGTTTATGTATTTATTTATTTAGTTATTTGTTTATTAAAGCACTTAATATTGAATACTTCTGTAATGTTAAGCGCCATTTCTGTGTAATCTTTGTTTCAGCCTCAGAAGTTGGTGGAGGAGGAATGTTTCAAAGCAGACCTGGTGAAGATGATGTTCACCGAGGACTGAGGAACGCTGCGCTGCTTTCATCACTCAACAAATGTTCAACATTTCATCACTTTTCCCCCAGCAATTTCATTATATAAATATAATTAAAAACATGAAATATCTCCCACTTTGATTCTGATAGAAATCAGAATTTGTTTATGTTTACCCCTAAAACAATATTCATTCTTTTAGGTATTTAATTAAATGCTGTAACGCCTTTGAGATGCACGCTTTACTTGCTACCATCTTAGTACTCTCATTCTATGATGTACTGGTGCACACTAGTTTGTGGTAAATCTGTCTTAACATTTTTTTTTATTATTATTGTGACTATTGTTGTCTTTAATTTTGTTGCCGTGGCTTTAAATAGAGTGACACTTATAGGAGTAATTCCTCTTTTGATCTGTCACATATGTCTGACCATGTTTTTGTTGTGCTGTTGTGGGTGATGGACATACATGGCAAAGTTCACATACACAATGTGTTTCAGTTGTTCTTCTCTATGCAACTTCGAAATAGATGAAGCTGTGGAAAATTAGTGTGTCACACCCTCAGAATCAGTAATTTTTTGTCGTACAATAACTTTTTGCATGTCTAATTAAGACACTGAATGTTTATATGTCATACTCCAAAAATCGTCTGAAATAGAGGTCGTCAAAGTGCAAGGGTGATTTGAAATTTGGTGCTTTTTAGTTTTCCTTTATTTATTTATTTATTTTTTTTCTCTTTGGAGCACCCATAACGTCATAGGTACATTAGCTAGCAACATCAAATCTTTCCAAACTGAAAAGCATGTTTAATCTATTAAAAACTGAAACCAAATTAATTTTAAACCGACTCCATTTGTCACCATCTAAAGCCAAAAGCTCTTTTTTTTGTGTCAGGACGATCAGTTAGTAGTTATTAGTTTAAATATTTCAAAACAAACTTGATGTCAGTAACAGAAGAAAACATTGCTACTTTGGATGTTTCGTGTGTTTTCTGATCATTCACTGTAGCAAACGTAAAAGGTAAAGTTTTGGAATTAATTACATATTTTAAAGCTGTCGTATTTACTAATCAGCTGACTGTGAGGGGATCAGATGGGAACTTTTCTCAGATGTGACGCGGCCTACCCTTGTTTTCTTTTGTGAGGACTAGGTGGCAGCACATCCACAGGAGTTGAGTTTAGTCTCACCCCCAGTCTAACTAGAAATGAGTAGAATTTAATTTACAGTTGTCTAAAGAAAATTAATCGACTCAAATCTAATAATGTTTACGAACACAAGACTAATGCGATTCTGGAGGTCAAGCCCGGAAAACCGCTGTTCTTAATCTGAAAATTCAACAAGAAGAAAAAGAAACCCATAAACTCTGAAATTAAAACAATTCATCTGCAAGTGCAGCTTTTAATGCGTTTGAAATCCATAACTACTTTTGATTAAAGTGGCCTCCTTACAAACAGAATAATAAATATTGTGACAAAAGTGTGTGCTTTCCTCTTAAAAGAGCGCAACCGCTGTTGCAGTCAGGGCGATTTAAGCGGAGCGCATTCCTACACAGCGCTCGCACCGGAGGACGAGCAGCGGTGAACACAGAGACCGCAACGCCTCGCCGGGGCTGGGAGCTCACCTAAAACCTCAAATTGGAGGTGGAGGAAGTGCTGGGTGTCGCTTGAACATAGCGGTTACATGTACAGCGGTTTCGGCTGAGGGTAACGTTGTGTGTTCGAGGACTACGCTGCGATGTCGGAGTTTCTGGTGAGTCTACTCGGGGAGCGGCTCGTCAACAGCGAGAAAGCCGAGGTGGACGTGCAGTCTCTGGGCGCGAAGCTGTCCCTGGTCGGGCTCTTCTTCGGGTGCAGCCTGAACGCTCCGTGCAAGCAGTTCAACGGCAGCCTGTGCGAGTTTTACAGCAGGTTCAAAAAGACGTCTGAACATAAGGACAAATTGGAAATCGTCTTCATCTCGTCTGATCCGGATCAGAAACACTGGCAAGACTTTTTGCAGGAGATGCCATGGCCTGCCTTACCTTTCAAAGACAGACACAAAAAGGTAAGATGGGCAGCGGTGATGAAGAGCAGCAGCCGAATCAGGGCTTAGTGTCTGAAGAGGGGTTTCTGTGCTGTACGTGGGTTTAAAAACCCTGGGGGGAAAAAAAACCCCTACACATTTAGGTTATGTCTGCTTCTTCTGTGAGAGCACAGGTGTAGTTTTTAATTTGGGTCATGAATTGGGTTTGCCCTACATCGACTTATTTTAGTCAGATTCACTCAAGTGGGACAAACGGGATCATCTTCAGATTCTCTATAGAAATCAGGTTACTGGTATTCCTTATTGATAACACACACCTATCACACACTAACGTGTGTGTGTGTGTGTGTGTGTGTGTGTGTTTTAAACTATAATTTAAAATCAGCTGTTTATTTTAACAGGCATATAACCAGGAGAATATACATGAGTGAATTGTCAGTTTTTCCACAAAAATATGTGAGAATTGTTAACTGAAATGTGACTTTTTAAAACCATATTTCAACCTTTTTAATAAAAACAAACAATAAAAACTTGGAGTAAAAGGAGGGACTGTTTGCCCTTTGACTTGATTTTTATGATTATATCTTAAAAGTACCAGTCTAGACATTTCTGAGTTATGAACAGGAGAGGGAACAGGCGTCTTTCCTTTTTGATTCTTCACTTTGCACTGGCTCATAATTATGACCAGAGAGTCACTGCAGAAGCATAGATCAGCTGAGCATCACAGCAGTGTTGTTATTTTTATTCTATCATATTATCCAGGTGTGGCCTGTACACAGAGAAGGCCTTTTTTCAATTTGCTATCATTTCATCTTTTGTTTTCCTTAATTTCCTAAGAGTGTCAGCAAAGCAGCGCTTTGAAGATTTCTGACTACTTTGATTTCTCTCACTTAGTAATTACTTTTATATTTCTAACGTTTGTGTAAATTGAGAGGCTTAGACGTGTATTTTGTGAAGGATGTGTGGATTAAATTGCTTAATTTCTCGCTGTGTAAATGTGACTTTAAGGCAAAAAAATTAATTAGTTTTTGTTGTTGTTTTTTCGAAGGAGTTTTATTATTTGGGATAAATATCCCTTTTTTGTTTACTGCAAAAACTGGCAGGAAAAAAGGATTTATTCAAACATATTCTTCCTTAAAAAAAATAATAAAAAAAAGTCTTCTGGATTATATATCATGGTAGAGGTTTGCTCTGTCAGGAAGTACCATCTACAGCTCCAGGAAAAAATAAATCCAAGTCTTAAAAAAAATGGAATTGAGGACAATGTTGCATATGTTGTGTGTGCACTGCAGAATGCCAGAGGGCCATGCCAGTGTCCAGTTTGCAGCACAGGTCTCATCCTTGCTGAATCTAAATGTAATTGCAGATGAGGCATAAACAAAGACACCATGCTCAGCTGCATTTGCATGGCTTCAGTCAGGCGTGTCAGTGAATTCTGATGATGCTCACAAAGAAAAATGCTAGACTAGATAACAAATTGTCCAAATAAAGAGGACTGTAACCGTTTCTGTTTTTGTTGGGTTTTTTTTATAGTATTATTTTAAAGGTGAGGCCTGATGCCTGTGAAAGGAAATATTTTTAGGAAAATCATACAGCAAAAACGATGTAATCTACTTTAGCATCAGTCACGTCAGGCGGTGTGTACATAAAACCACGGTGGTCTAAAATGTTTAAAACCTGCTTTTTGTCTTAACAGTGTGTGTTCGTTTCAGAAAGGACGTGCCTTGCTTAGCCATGTCTAACCCTAACCGTTCTTTGTGACCACGAGGCATGACTTGGATTGAATCATTGTCTCGTAAATTCTTTCAAATTGCCAATGATGATTTCCGTTACACTTCATAATGAAGTCCAGACGTGAATAAGGTGCAGTGATGACAGGGGAGTGGGGGGTTGTCTTGTTGTCTGGGGCGGAGCACGTCCACAGTGCAGTGTTATTGTGTTGTAACTCCAAGCGGAAAATATGTGTGGCATCAACATAAGCATTGTTCGTGCTCTAATTGGTGGTCTGTTTGCTGCCCAGACCTTATGAGAATATTGCAATACAGCTGTCTATCTCGTTTTTGCAGAGGCCAGTCTTCGTTCAGTTTGGGCTTCATCTGCACACATTCGTCATAATTCGCTGTACTAACAGAGTCTTATAAATATGACTTTAGAAATACGCAGAGCATTGTTATCTGTTATCAGGCACTAGTTCATTTGTGATTCGTGCATGCTGGCATTTGAGTCATATTATAGCATTACAGGGTGGTTTTCCTGCCTTCACTTACACAGCAGTCTCTTTTCCATTTAATCAGATGTTTATCTTCAGAGGATCTGGCAGCATGTTTTTGTTCATAAATGGCTCATTTCCCTTTCTCTTCTGGGTTTTCTTGGTGTAATCAGTTGAGCTCTGATAGATGGTTAATTAATCTGCCGCTCTATTGATTATAGAGTGAATGTTTTCACCCCCCCCAAAAAAAAAAAATCAAAATATTTCGAACACAAGGATTTCATGGTGTTCTTTGTCATGCATGGAGGCACATCGAATATATTTGGGTGAATAAAATAAGCCTCAACTTGTTCCGAGGGAATTTTAAATGGATTTCATTCACTCTTTTTCTTACTTTTTTCCCCTTTTTTTTTGCCAAAAAGGTTTTTTGGACTAATTGAAAAATAAACAGCAAATAATGAGGAGATTAAATGATAATGAAAATAATTGCAGCCATAATTAGCAGCCTATTGTGTGGGGATTTATGTGCTTTGATTAAACAGAAGGTGGTCAGCTGAGGACGCAAATGCACCAATTTTTCTTTGTTTTAGTTATAATTAGTTGTGTCTGATTCAAGTGTGAGAATCACATTTTGCAGGTCAGGCGGTGTGAAGTTAGCTGGCGGTGAAATGGAGCCAATCTTAAAAACCCTTCATTTGGCTCTGAGTAACACAGGAAGATAGCCTGCTCATGATGTGCCAGAACATCTGAACGAGAACATCACAGTACTATTTGTACCATAGACAGGCACAGACAGACCTAATGGGTGAGTGATGTTGACTCAGCGGTGGGCTCTGTTGATGTTGTGGGTCTGTGGAGACTAAGTGGCCCTCTCAGCCCTCCATTCTGGTTTGTTTTTGACGTGATGCAGGCAGAACTCATCTCCTGGCGAAGGATGCAATTTTTCTTCAGCCGCGTCTTTCAGAGCCTTCTAAAGTACCTCAGAATCTCCAACTGTACTTTCCTCCTCCTCCTCCTCCTCTCTCTGCTTCCACTACTCTGCCCTGTACTGACTTGGCTCCTTCCCTCTCTCTGGGGGCTGTCCCCCTTTCTTTTGCTCAGGAGTTATCCAGGCCTTCCCGTTGCAGGAAATGTTTGTTATTTAATCAAGAAAGGATAATATTCCTGATTAAATGCAGAAAGTAAAGAAAGTCTTCTGCCAATCTAAATTTAATCTGTCCTTGGAGAGAAAAAGGTGAAACTGTCATGTTGTTCTGGTGGTTTCGCAATACAAATGTACTGAGAAGTGTAATTGGCCATTATGTCTTGGTACCAAATGAATGAATTTAATTTTGCTCTCCCCTCATGTGCGTGTCTGTTTTTTATAAAGGTTACGCTCGGGTCAGTTATACACTGCATAATTGTTTCTGCTTTGTTTGATGAGCTTTGTTTGAGCTGGTGGTCAGGCTACGGGTTCACAACACAGTTTCTAAACAGCACAGAGGAATCTCCACTTGTGCTCATTTTGAGAGACCCTCGAGTAGCGAGTTCTTAGTGAATGGATGTCTGCTGTTGTTCAGAGATGGCCAGCTGTCTGACTTGCTGGCACTGCCTTACATGGACTTGTGCACCAGCAGCAGCAGAGAGAGAGAGTTGCATGTAAATTAATTGAAGCCATGGCCAAAGTGATCTGAGAACCCAACTTTACTAAAGGGGGAGAACAAGCTGAGATGCTGCCAGAGCCGTTGCTGCAGGAGTGAGAGGGGGGAGGATCACATCGCAGGGAGAGAAAGGCTTCTTGTTCGACTCCTCCTGGTCGGCGGTTCTGCTGTGTGGCTGGCCCCCTGAGGCAGGACGCCCGCCCGCTCGCTCGGCTCGAAGCCAGGGGCGAAGGGTGCAAGGAGCTTCAGAGTGGGGCTAAGGACACCTTTCATCACTATGTCAGTGGTCTGCTGAAAACTGAATTGCACCCTGCCCATCATGCATCTTTCACTGTAACCAAAGAAGTGGCTTGAAAAGGGTGGTTTGAACTGTTTTATCTGCAGGTGGTAATCCTCTGTTCTTGATCAGCATTGCCTTTGGTTTCTGTGGCCTTGTGTTGTAGAGGTCTTCTGTTTTGGTCTGGGTTAATACTGGGACATTTTTGAGGCTTCTGTGATGTGGAACATTTGCAGAAGAGAGACTGTGAGAGTTAAATGTCAGATTCAGAGAAGACATATTCATCCCAAATTTTGGCCCAGCCTTCCTGTACAGCTTGGCATATGAGACATGAAACGGCTTATAAACTGACCTAAACTTGTACTATAAATGAAAACAAAAGGCCATCACTAAATGTGTCAAGATGTGTCAAACTCAAAGATGGTGACTTGCAAAAAATAAAAACCAACACAGATGGCACAAATGTGAGAAGGTTGATAAAAGTGTCTGCACGTTGCCTTGAATTAAAGCTGTAAACTCTCTCTTGTGGATTTCTAATCCGTACTTCTTTGATTTCTTCATTAGAGGTTTTAGTAAGTGGTATGAAGTGGTATGGCCACGGAATTAAACTGAATGAGCTGATCCTTACGTTAAAACATTTTACCCGTGCAGGTTGCACGACCAAATCCTAAAATCAGTTAAATGGAAGTTTTGTGACACTCCCAGAGAGAGTTTAATTCATAATTTTGTGGAATATAAAGCCAGAGAGAGTTTTTAAGTGCAGAAAGCTCTAATCTTCACACTGATTCTTGGCATTTTTTCTTGTACATTCAGATTTCTGACATCTAAAAAATACAGTACTATCTAGCTTCATGCACAGACTGTATTTGGTGGAGGTCAGATCTGCAAACTATCAAATGTTTTTACTTCTCCAGCACGGTTCATGGCTCAGGGGTCTGACACTGACATTATACTGGAACATCAGCATAATGGTAATTTTGTCTAAATTGCATGAAAGAGCACAATTACCTCAGCAATTCATCAGGCATTAATTTAATCGCAATGTGCAGTTTGAAGTTCAGCTGTACTTGCTTTCAGTCTTTTATTTCTGTTTCTGTCAGCACAACAGCTTTAAGCTTTTTATTTTATTTTATTTATTTACATTTTGGTAAATAACTTATGGCATGTTTCCGTAATATAATTCAAATGCAGTTCTCACCATTTGGTTTGGCCCCATTTCTGACCACAAACTGACCTTGGAGAAACTGTTACCTTGACTCCGGCTGTAAGTGTGCATGTCTGGCTGTAGAGCTGTACTTTAATGAGACTCCATTGTCCTGCAGCTGTGAGGCCTTGTTCCCGTGCGCCATGTTTGACAAAAGCTTATATAAAGAATGTGCGCAGACACCTGCTCCACTGAAGCCGCTCAGGGCCACAGGGCATGGAAATTGTGTGTTTGGACCTGGGATACTCAGCAGTGCCAACTGTTACGTCTCACAGCACCAAGCTTGTATTACTGTCTCCTTTCACTGCCCATTGTGGCCTCTTTACTTGGAGAGCTGTAATATTATGAGAGGCGACAATGGAGATTTCATCAGAGGTGAAGTTGAGTGGCTTAAGTTACCCAAGTGAGAGTTTGGCGAACAGTCGCATTATGTGTCTTGTAAAACTCATTCCCCCTTGCAACTCTATCTGTTTTTACTTCCGTTATCTACCCGTTCAATGACAACACACAATGGCTGTAAGGCTGCGACCTCTGACTGTGGTCCATGAACCACTGAAACGATACTCTGAGACTGACTTTTCCTCTTTGTCCCGCGTTCTCCAGCTGGATCACGAGTGGACGGTGTGTGGTTTTCAGCCAGGACTTTCCAAAGTGGAGTGACGTTAAAGATAATAGACATGGCTAATGTGTTCACCACAGTGTCTGCTGTAGCTCTCTATGAGAACAACAGATGATTCATTTACCCCTGTACGTTATCCCAAACCACCCTGTTTGTGACATATACTCGTAAAATAATCCAAACCAATGCAGCAGAAAGTTCAGCATGCATCACTCAAAATTAATTTTGGGTTCCACTGATGACAGGAAAGCAGCTTAGACCGAACTCTTTTCCATGGGAATAAGCAGATGGTTGTTACTTCAACGGGTGAAGCCACCATCATCTGTTATGGTTTATTGCTGCTGTATCAGAGTTTGTTCTCCTTTTCTCTGAGCTGAGAGCGCTTCATGGATGGGTTGGCCTGCCCAGACCCTCCCCCCAGTCAATCCTCCGGTCTGTAATTGCCCCGCACCGCAGCTCAGCAGCCCTTTCCAACATAATAACAGCATAGCCGCCCCAGGGACATCCTGCCATCCAGAGCTGTCTTTTGTCTTGCTGTTATCTCTCCTAGATTGAATGTTGGCTCTTTGTTATTTCTCAGTTTTCCCCTCTACATTGCCAGTGATCATATTTCCTGAGCTAAATGAAAAAGATACATTTATGGATACGAAATTTGGGCCGTCTAGGATTGCTACAAATTTTCATCGTCACCACTAACAAACAATAAAATCTATCTCCTGTACGATATCTGTTGCATCGGTGAGAAGGGATGCTGATTTGATGTAAATTTATTCATAGTTTTAAAATTTCTGGCATGACAAGTTTCCCTCTGGACGATAGCCTTTTCACTTCCATGTGACCGCCACCCTGCTTCCCCCGGTTGTGTGCACTGTTGTGTGTACATGCAAGCTGTAAACCCCCTCCTGTCTGTGGTATTTTCATTCAAGTGTAAGTGTTCCTGCAGCTCCTGCTGCTGTCTGAAAAGAAGCTCGTCGTACAAAGACACCCAGTGTCTCAGCATGTAGCATGGCACGCTGGCATCAGCTCTGCTTTCTCGCCCAGTTTAGCTGTTGCATGCGGCAAGTGCATTTTATCTAAATCACATACGAAGCATTCCCTCTGACAAAGTGACGAAAGGGTACCTTGAATTCTGACAGCGGAAGGCTGTTGCTTAACTAGAAATTTAAATCTATGCCATTTTTGTACTTGCAGTTATAGCTGGTATATGAAATGGTTGTAGAAAAGCTCAAACAGTAGAAATAAACAACATCCAAGAGCTTCAAGCATCAGTTAGGATTGCAATTTGATGTCTAACCAGTTGAAATAAGTTATTGATTTAAATTGTTAAAACAATTACCTAAAAGTTCAGAAAAACAGTTGCTGCATGGAATTTTGTGAAGTGAGGACAGGACCAGAAATGATGACCACTTCTTCCTCTGTATTCTTATGGGCTTTGTGGGCTTCCTAATGCTGCATGACAGAAGACAGAGTAGCATCCAGCTCTTTGAGGAGTTTGAAAGATGAATTTCCTGTAAGACAAGGCCAATGCAGTGTATCCCATTTTATTGCCTGCCATTGTAATAACAGAGTAGGATTTTAATATTGTGGATTGATTTGTGAGGCAGACCCTTTTAAAGTTGAAGCTCTTTTGGCTTTTGAATTATTCTTTTGAAATTAAGACTGCATTCACTACATTTTAGATTTTCTTTTTTCATATAAGGACATTTCAACATTTTGGAGATCTGTTCATTTGCTTTCTCACTCAAGTATAGACGAGAAGATCAATACCGCTCTAATATTTGCATGGTCAACATGGAGCTATTATTATACTGTAGCACAAAAATTAGAAAACGAGTGAGAAAAATCTGACTATGGTGGACCTCAGAGTTCAACCTATAGATGAGTCTTCTCATCTTATTCTCATCAAGAATGCTCATCAAAGGCAAATATACCGGTAACCCACAACATTAAAATCACTCAAATAGACTGCTGGGTTCAAGTTGATCTGGATTTTGACAAGAGCCATCCACTCCTCGCCTGTACCTGTACCTGTTGCAAAACAAGCATACTCCCTTTGGCAGTGTTCCTCAACAGTGGCCTCCCCAGAATTCAAGGAATGGCATGAGTAGGACAACAGAGCCTGAAGCACTGACTTGATATCCAAAGTCCCCGGATCCTAGTTAGGTCAAGTGTGGAACCATTTTTAAACATGCAACTTAAGTGGACTTGGGGGCCAGTGGTGTCAGGCACCAAAGTCCACACCTCAACAGATCCTTTTTTAACTTTAACTAGCAAAACAATGATGACCTGCACATGATTATGTAAATGATTTAACCATTGTGGCTGATTGGTGTGTATGTGTATTTCCTAAAATGCAGAGCTGTTCCTTTTAGGGAAACTTTGACAGGCAATAACTAGACAGTATATTCAATGTGCCACATCTCATCAGTTATCAGTGGTATCCTTTCAGCATGTGCACTTTCCAACTCTCAGTTACTCAGCAACAAGATGTTCTCTGAGCACCAGAGGAAACTGAACAATATTAAAATCCAGAAATAGCTTTGTCACAGTCTTTTTGACAGTTTGCAGAAGCTTCCATTACCTAACCCTTTGCCCGCTGGGCGATCAGGCCCAGAAACCCAGTCTTCTTTTTCTACTTCTTCAATTTAAACATCTCGTTTGCACGTCTCTTTTACCCCCCTGCTGTTTGAAGGGTTTTATCCACATGTAATGTTTTGACCTTGCTGATCTCACATAATTCAGATTAGCTGGTTCTAACTGATGGCTTATCCTTACTTTTCTCCTACACAGATGCCACATTTACAGTGAGCTGTTAATCTCCTGTAGGATAATGAGGCAGCTGAGGATGTATCATATGTCTAATAAGATCCAATGCCAATGCAGACATGCCTCCCAAAAGTCTTTTCCATAATATTGAATCAGCTTTTTCAGTCTTTGTGGTTTAGCTCAGAAACAAGTTGAGTTTTAAGAATTGCAGAAAGGATGAAGAAATATAAGTGAGCATCTTTTTGTCAGACCTCAGCATCCCAATAAGACACAGTAGTTGTGTGTGACTAATTTAAATGGCATTCTTGCTAAGTTGGCATGTTGTGTTAAAAAAAAAGTGAATAAAATTGAGGAGTCTAGCTGAAGCAGATCTCCATGGCCTTTAGTTAGCTCATTATTTTGGTAATAACCAGAGAGTCACTCGGAATCATTTGCAGATGCACCCACCCGCTTCGGCAGGAGATTGCACACAAACAAGCATACTTGTACTTGGAACATTTAATGTGTTTCTGTTTCAATTATCAATCTAAATATCCAAAATCATCTGCAGCCAGGTTCACTGAGTTTACCTCGCCTGTGTTATTTGACACCATTGCAACAACACGTCCCCACATAATTGCATATTATATCTTCTTTGGACAAATGGGTATGTTGATATTCCCTCTTGGGGGGTGTGTGTGTGTGTGTGTGTGTGTGTGTGCACATGTCACATGATTCTGTAGAATACATTTGTGAGCTATTACTCAAGGTCACCGGTGGGTAAGCTAATCTGGAGAGCAAATAATGGTGCTGCAGTGCTCCCCATAAATTGATTCATGCTGTTGCATTATCAGTTGCATTACACTAACAATAAGAAACTGCTTATTTTGGAGCTGGCTTATTCCTACTAAAAGTCCGTCACTAAGGTAACAGTATGGCACAGATTGCCTTGCCTGCTTTTTGTCAGTTAGTGGTTTGTTTGTTTTTTTTGGGCGGGGGGGTTTGTACTTGATTACATGATTATCCATCCCTCCATTCTCTTCCACTTATCCTCATCAGGGTCGCAGGAGGCTAGAGCCTATCCCAGCTACCATAGGGTGAGAGGCAGGGTACACCCTAGACAGGTCTATCACAGAGAGACAGAAAACTATTCACACTCACATTCACACCTATGGGCAATTTTGATTCACCAATTAACCTAACCCCACTAATTACATGTCATTGGACTCTGAAAAAATTTGTGGTATATACAGTAAATGCATGTTGTCTGTAAAGTTGCTGTGATCAGTACTTTTATATGTAATAAAAGCAGCAACCACAAGCACTAAAAAATAAAGGACATATGAAATTTAAAAAAACAAAAAAAAAAAACAAGGTACAAAACCTAGTCAGTCTAATTAATGCCCATGTTTTTTGACAACTGGAGGGTAGGTGAATTTTTATACAGCCTTAATGCAATTTTATTGCATTTAACACAAAGGCTCATATACTTGCAAGTTATAATTAAAGGTGTGCTTACGTTGTGCCAGGTGCGTGCCCCTTTAGCTTTCAGCTTTGTTGAGCATTTGTTATACAAAGACCAGGTCGAGATACCAGGAATTTAGTATTTGTAAATTAGTTTGATGTAAAATAAGTACCCATCTGTTTTACATAATGCCAAATTATCAGTGGAGCTTGCTAACCAGGCTAGCTAGCGCAGACAGCGCTGATAATGCCGCTGCTCTACATGGTTATCTCTGGCTTCAAAAAGCAGCAGTGATAGCAGGTAAAATATCACTGTTTTGACTCGCTCTCATCTTTCTCTTCAGTGACGTCTACATCTTTTAAAAGGGTGTGTGTGTGTGTGGAAACCTTTCTGTATGTAGCTAGCAGGGGAATGGCTAGTGAAAATATTGATTCGTTTAGGAGGTAAAGACTCGCATATTTCCCTCACAGTTGGTGGAGAGCAAAGAATTAACGTAACCCTTCTGGAGCATTTGTCAGGTGGACACAATCTTGGTGAACTTGTGTTTTCAGACTGCAAAGATTTATTTATTTTTTTAAAATTCAAAGCTTGCTTTCTATGTTTTAGTGTCAGCCTGCGTTTTTATTGTAATGCTGTAGACCTGTATTGAATTGTATGGTGCTGTTTTGTTTGTTCACATCAGCTGCAAATAAAGCAAACACGCAGAGAACTCGACCTTGCTGCTGACAAACACACGGTTTCTGTATAATGCACAACAGCAACAGGCCAGAAGAAACACTGATGGCAGCCCATATGGAGGTGTTGGCTGTAACTGGGGAGAAAATGAGAAGAAGGCTTCATGAAGGGAGAGCAACGCTGTCAGGAAGTAAATGTCAGGAGAGGTGCTTATTATCTAAGGAGGAGGGTTTCTCATTTAGTAGTCTAGGATGCATGCTAGAAGTAAGCTTGGAGAGACCAAGAGAGGCTCGCTTGTGTATTTCTTCACTCGTCACATCCTATTTTGGAATCCGCTACATCTTTGTTCTCTAAAAACAAAAACACCACATGCATTCCAGCTCATGTAGTTGCACTAAGGAATGTGTTCCTCAGAAAAGGCTCTCACAAATCAACAGACACTTTTAGTGGTTGAAAGTGGACCCCCTGCTGAGGCTGTGCTGTGGCTTAGCTCTGTTTCTGTGTTGGAGGCTAATCGCTGTTTTTATTAGTCTTTTTTTTACCCAATCTGTTCGCATGAAGCCTCAATCCCACGGCCACGTTGAATGAAAGGGTTTATCAGCTTAAGCCTGTTGTAAGGAGCACGAGAGGTCTCATCTTTTCACTGAGGAACGAGAGCAACCCTCGGACACAAGTGTCCGGGCAATTAAGAGATGCGGGGGCCTCAAAGAGAGATTACTGGCGCACAGAGTTGTGGCCGGCTTCTTTCTTGTCCTGTGCATTGTTCACTCAGTGCTGAGACATGTTATGATTGGTGCTATTTTGTCAAAGGGCCTTGGGGGGGTGACTGAATGCAGTCATGGGGCTCTTATCTAGGGAAGATTCAGTGGATGCAGCATCAAATTATGGCTTTTTAAATGGTCACTGGCCAAACTGTTTCCCTAATAGTTATCCTAATGTGACGTGATAAGTGCAAATTCAGAAGTGGTGAGGCTTTTTTTTTTTTTTTTTTTTTTTTTTTTTTTTTTGGGGGGTAA
>VUQG01000772.1:0-25528 GCA_015106755.1 Etia nguti | reverse complement strand
CCAGAGGCGGCTGTGTGTGTGTGTGTGTGGGGGGGGGGGGTACAGAGGAGGGCTAATGAAGGCACAGCTGCATGAGTCAGAGCTAGAAATGAGGTCTTCGCTTACGTCCAGTGTATTTAGTGTCGGCTCGAACCTCCCTGCAGGTTAACAAACACACAGCAGAGACAGAGAGAAGCCAGTTAAGGTGCATTATAAAATACAGGCAATGAAAGGTAAAATCCAGTTACAGCTAAACTAAGTACATTACGATATTCAGAGCTTTAAGCTCGATATAATGAATTCAATTTTTTGTCCTCTAAGAGTTGAAAATACACTCATGCACACACCGTCCCTGTCTCCTCCTCCTCTCCTTCTTCTCCAGGATCCAGTCTCGTCCCTTCTTCAGCGATTTTCCCTTAATGTTTCTGAAACGACATCTTCACAGCGACAAATGAATATTAAAAACTTAGCATTAGATGCAAAACATCTCACATATCCAGTCTCTTGAGTATTACTCTGTAAAAGGGAGGAAAACCTGCCTGACAGGGTTTTAAGTCAAGCAGGACAACGGCCCTTTCTTTCATTTCTTTTGGTCTTTTGGCTTCATAAAGGCAGGTAAGACTGAACCTGCACTCATCAAAGCTGAGACCAGTTCACTATCCTAATGCAAAGTAATAAATGGGATGATTTACATGGCTGCGTTACCACAAATCATAAGCAAATCACCAATTATCCTGATGAGAATAAATTACAGCTGTAGCAAACAGTCCCCAACATCATTCGTCTTTACTGATCATATTGTTTGCTGCAGAAAAAAGAGATGTAGCAAATCCTTTGAAACGTACTACCACACAGACGGGTAATAAAAAAAAATGTAAGGCTGTTAAAATCCCATACATTCTTTCCTTCAGCAGTCAACAATGAACAATCAGCAGTAAAACACATTAGAAAACACTCAAGTGGCCTCGGGCTGAAACACATTGCATATGTCTGCATGAAATACACACACAAAAAAAGCTGTATAAACACCAGAGACTGAAATAAACTGAGTTAACAGCTGTTATGTCAAACCATGCAAACAGCTTTATGAAACAGTCTAATTGCTCAGGGTAGGCAGCATCGGCCTGCAGTGGACGTCTTTACCTTTGTCCTGAGTACTGAACCTGGTTTGGAACAGCTTTGTCTGAAGTTTCTGATCCCAATCCCTGAAATGCAGGAAAAAGACATTAAAATGCTCATCATCCGGCTGAAACAAAAGGCAGCAACCCGCAACATCCACAGCTTTTCTTACTTTGGGAAGAACTCCTGCTACGCCGGCAAACAGACACAGGAAGAACCTGGAGATAAACAGGAAGCGTGTGTGTAAGAAAACGTAAACCAGCCAAACAGTTCCAATATGTAATAATTCATCATGCAGCCAGTGTGACAAACAGTCAAGTCCCCCTGTTTTAATTAGCCCTGTGTTGTAAGCACCCCGCTACCAATTTCACAGCCTATTAGGAAGGAATCGATTGCGGACGTCAAAATAAAAAGGACCCGCTTCCAGTAAATACTGACTTTTTCGCCTTTGCGCTGTTGGGGTAATCCACCACCATGCCTCCACTGAAACCTGCCTTCATGGCCTGTGTTGTTATCAGCTCGAGCTTTGGAGAGAAAAGAGGAAGGTGGTAAGTGAGTGAAGAGAAACCTTCAGGCTGTTCCTCTGCTGACACAGAGCCTTCATGGAAACAAGAAGGATTTTTTTCCCCTTTTACCTGTTCTGAGTTCTCAGGATAAAGCTGAAAAACTGCACGTGAGCCTCTTGACTGAAAGAGCAAAGAGAGGTTATAAAATGTTTTCATCAAAAATAAACTTTCTGGATGTTTGAGTGATAAAATCTTACCAGACATGAGTACAGAGTGCTAAAGAAGGTGAAGAGTCTCTTTGGGGGACTGTGTGTCCTTTTGTCTGCATTACAAAGCCACTGCAGGGCAGAGATACTGAAACAGAAAAAGAGTAAGGTTATTTATTTATTTATTTTTTTAAAGGGGTCATAAATCATTCAAAATTCCCAGGAAGAGCCTGACTTATAAGTATGCTTTGTTCTTTACCTGACGCAACCATCAAAGGTACCAGGTCTGAACGGCATCCCGTGGCCCATGTCTCCCAATACGAGGTCTCCTTCCACCTCTCTGTCCAGTGCAACATCTGTCACGCAGAAGAGAATTACATTTGTGTACATGAGTTTATGCATTTCTTGTGACATAAATGTACGCTTACAAAAAACAAACGATGTTTCCAGCACCTTAGCACAAGTGTAGCTAATAAAGATACTAGGTGAATGCATTTTATACTTTAGTTTTATGATGATCTATAAGTGTGTGAATTTATTGGATTATAGACTTGAAACCTGTCCTGATGCTTTATTATATTCAATAAACTGGCCTAAAAATTACGTCCTTTAACTGATCACGTTCCAGTCTGTAACCAAATTTTAGGAATATTTTTAGAATATAATCAAGCTTTGGCACCATATGTTGGGAAAAACATTATGTTTTAACACAAGGGCGTCAATAAAACAGTAGGTTGACTGTTCATTTCCTTCAGGTGTGTTATTGTCATTCTAATTTTTTTATTTTTTTACTTAAGTGTTTGTCTTATAGTATGTTTCCAACTAAGTACCGCAGCAATTTCCTAATGTTGTAAATCTGCTCAACATTCGGCAATAAACCCTTTTCTGATTCTGATTCTAAAACATACATCATTCAACTGCAATTTAAAGACAACATTTAAGCCAGTATTGGAATATGCCAGCTGCACATGTATAAATTTTTGATGATATATTTAGTATATCATGACTGAAATAAAGTTTGAGTGTCAAACTAACCCAGCATCGCGGTGCTGATGTCGACTCCGACCCAGTAGTGTCCCTCTTCTGACAGGTAATCTCCGCTGAGACCGGAGCCACACCTGAAAGGCACAGACCGCATAGTCACCTGAGTGTTCCTCATCACAAATACATCAGATTACTGTGTCACATTACAACGAGTTATGTACAAACTAAAACTCAAAACAATGACTTTTCTACAACACCAGCAGACATTCTGACTTTTGCCACATTTCCACCTTTAAGGACCACGAAAAAATATGGTGCTTAAAATAAATCCTGGAGGTACAAAACCCTCCACAGCCAATCATAAACGTTTACATCCTCCACCTCCCAGGTTTTTATACTAAAAGCACCCCCGTCCCCTTTTAGTCAAATCACAAGAAAATTCCTAGTTCTTGGAAATGCTTCCTGTACTGGAAAATGCCAATTTCTCTAAACTCCATTTTTCTGTCATTTCCTTAAATACTTTACTTCTTCTTTTTTTTTGCATTACTAATAAATATGCAGTCAGCCAATATGCAGTCTACCTGTCAAAGCACTGCTTAGATTAATGATGAGCCTTTTCATGTTATTGTTAAGAGTAAATATGTACTACCACATTACATCTCTAACTTAATGTACTTGCTATAAGTAAATTCAGCCGCTCACTCACCCGACATCCAACAAGAAGCAGGGCTGTCCCTCTGGCAGGCTCAAAAGCTCCACAGCTCTCTCTGACATCTGGGTCTGGATCTCAATCATTCGAGAGCTAAGAAGCAACAAAACACACCAAGATTTCAGATCTTTTTTATTATTAAAAGTTAAGTTGGCATATGCCAACTTAACTTTCTCGCTTATGAACACAAAATCAGGCAATTGTTGGTGATGGTCAGGCATAAAACTGTTTTATATTCTGTTTTACAGTAAGTCCACCTGAATCTAAAAAAAGGGGGGGTAATGACACAGCTATAGCCCTTTTTTGGAAGAGGACGGGTGGTTCATGCATGGCAGCCACTGACACAGCCTCCTAAAGCTGTTATATGCTCAATCCAAAGGAGTTTTATGCGTGTCTGAGCGGACAGTAAAAGGGCTGGAATAAAACGACTGAGATGAGATTCTCTATATTAGAAATGCAAACCTAACAAAAAACTAAATTAAGCACACAGTTTAAGTATGTCAAAGGACAGAAACACTGAGACACTGGATAGAAAAAAAGCAGTGTGTCACATATAAACATGTAACGTAGTTACAAACACAGTATCGTTACATCCACACTTACTTCTGGGAGTACTTTTTGGCCTCCTCTTCATTGTAGAACTGCAGAGATGAGAGCACATCAGACCGACAGATCAGTAACACCTCAGTTTACTCCTATAAACCTGGAGCTGCTTCTCTGGTGCTTCAAGTATCATTTAAACCAGACCAACACAAAACTCACCAAATCAAATCCTTTAAAAAGAATGAATAACCGACTAACGTTCACTAAACAACCATTTAAACCATGTCTTTAAAGCTTCTTCAGCTGGACGCCTTTAAAGAGCCATTTACAGATTTAAAATGCTCCTGCAGAAGAAGCACCGGCAGAAAACAAAAGCTAAAAAAACCCGCAATAAACCGTCATACTGACCACATCTGGAGGAGCTGAGTGTTCGGGTCGTCGACAGCTGGACGCCATGCTCGCTTCTCCTTGTCAGTCGTTATGTAACGAGAGTAATTTTACTTTATAAACAAGCTGGCTGGTAGCAAAAGACCCACACGTGAATTACGGTGACGTCATTCACAAGCGACGGCACGCCTCTTCTTCTTTTGCACCGTTTGGAACGATGGAGCGCTTTACCGCCACCCTCTGACCTGCCGTGCCGACCATCCTAAGCTTTCTAAATAATAATAATAATAATAAAAACATATGAAAAGATCCTTTTTTATTATCAAGATAGCTTTTTACTTTGATCCTAACATAGTATTATTATCTCAAATTTTGACTTAATTCTCAAAATTAAAAATGCTAATAAAAAAAATAAGCTTCAAGTCGAATTGGAATTTCAATTTTTTTCAATAATTGAGAATAAATTGTTAGAAAAAAAACCGACTTTCTAATACTTTATTCTGAATGTGGTCCTAATACTCATACATTATTTTTCATAGCAAATTTGAAATACTTACTACTTCAACTTAAAATCTGGATCTTGGATCTTTCGACTTTAATCTAGGACATTCTTTTATTGTTGCTGTTGATTTTGAGAGGGCAACATTTTGAGATAAATCTCTGAATAATATTTGTAGATTAACTGTAATGAAAAAAATCAAATCATATTTATTGTCCATATTGTTAATACTATATTTATCACATCATTATAATCACTAATTATAGTCATTTTTGGCCCTCCATATCATCACCAACTTACTGTTTTGTTTTGTTTTTTTATATATCTGTTCATCGTGCCGCATCTTTGTGATATGTTTGTCTATTTTTGCACCTTTATCCAGGTTCTCATTCCTCTTGACTCGAACAAAAACAGCAACTTTATGCAGAAACTAACTCATTCATGAAATCCTCTTTTTTGTGTGTAAATTTCTTGAGCTGCAATATTTAAAGCAGCTCTTTTTGTGGTCATCATCTCATCTGAGGAAGCACTTCCTCATAAAGAGCTGCAAATATCCGTCTTACTTTGCATCCAGAGAGATAGAAACATTTTCCTCTATTCACATTTACATTCACAATTCACATTTAATTAATCACACAGTAACAAAGTTGGAATAATCTTATCAAAGGTTGTGCATCTATATTGACGCTGGTGCGTAGGTAGCTACTCTGTCTTTTACATGACAAAAGAAAATAAAAATACAGTTTTAAGAGTAAGGAATTACCATTTCGGTAAAAGAAGAGGGATTACATTAAATCTCTCTAAAATGTTTCAACTATATTTTACATTTTAGAAGATAAAGATAATCAATTGTCCTCATTTTCTTTAATTTTACACGAGAAATAAGGTGTTTAATGTTGATCTTTAGGTTGCCGGTGATTGGTCGGTTGTGTTTGACTACTTCCTGTAAACATTGACTCTGATTGGGTCCTCTTTCTCTCACGCGCCGGATGCTGCAGCTGTTTTCCGGCCCCTTCTCGGTAGAATGGCAGAGGTCGGTCAAAGGCTGGGGAGCGGAGTTTACCGGCTTTCCGCTCTCAAAGCCAGCCAGAGTCGAGCCGTGTGCCCCGGAGGAAGTCCCGGGTGTCTTATAACAAACCATGCCTTCGTTTCTGGTCGGGTTACAGAGAAATCAGTCCAGTGTGGACGTGCAGTTCAGTCAGCTTCAGAAAGCAGAGAAACACTTCTCAGGTCAGAGAAAGTTTCCACAGTGAAGGAAAGCGGGAGTCAGGTGTTGGAGAGTGCGGCTGCCTCCGGTTTCACCGCGATTTTAGAAAACATTGAGAGCCTGCGAGCTCATAAAGCTGCTCTTTTCCTCCAGAAGAAGCTGCTGCCTTGCAGGATGACACTGTGGACGACAGCAGCTGTCTCCATCCACCCTGACGCTTTCAGGTCCCCCCAACAGCGCCGAGCTCTCTGCACGTTTACCTTCATGTTGGCAGATCTTGGATCAGACAGGCTGGGCTGTGGACACGGACTGAGATGTCTGAATCTGCTCCCTGACGCCCTGAAGCCAAATTCCACAGCAGCTAGAAGCTACAGCTGGAGCTCAGAAGACACTCCTCTGCTGCACAAGAGCAGGACTGCCTATTATGACATCCTCAAAGTGTCTCTCAATGCCACGCAGTCTCAGATCAAGACGGCTTACTACAAGCAATCCTTCATCTACCACCCTGACAAGAACCCCGGGAGCAAGGAGGCCACCCAGCGCTTCTCTGATATCAGCGAGGCTTACACCGTGCTGGGAAACATCAGCCTGAGGAGGAAGTACGACCGTGGCATCCTGAGCCGGGCAGACATCCAAAATGCAGGCAGACCCTCAAGTAAGGAGGCTTCCAGCAGATCCACGGGCTCCTCGCAAAAACCGCAGCAGAGAGCCAGACAGTTCTCCCAAGCTGGAGGGAGGCCAATATTTGATTTTGATGCCTTTTATCAGGCTCACTATGGGGAGCAGCTGCAGAGAGAGAAGGACCTGAGAGCCAGGAAGCAGCGCATGGAGGAGGAGCTGAAGAAGCATCATAGCAGGTGGAGGCAGAAGAAAATGATGGAGGTGGCTGTGGTAATGCTGCTGGCCATGGCAGGGCTAATTATTATCAATGTCAACGGGCCTTGAAATAGAAGCGGCAGCCGGAGGCGCTCCTTTCTGGGGCTGCAATTTATTACTCTCAGGGTGAGGAAAAGGAGGTGGAGACGGGAAGTATTTGCACGGTCGCTGACAGCTGACGTTCATTTGTTTTCAGGAGTAAATAAACCATCTCACTCAGATTATTTAAGCTGTTTCAAGCAGCGGGTGTTAGGCTCCATGTCTGTACTGTATACTGATTGTATAAAAACATGGGTTCATTTTTCAAGTCTTGGATTTAAAAAAAACAAAACAGTTCTTGCTTTTTACAGTCGTTCCTCCTGTTCATGCTAAGTGATGACGAGGAAAAAAGAGGCCAGGCTTCATTTTAATAGTTCACAGGACATTGAATTGATCTTTAAACCACGCATGATGTGTTTTTATTGTAAGCGATGTTGGACAAAAGCCCCAGTTTTCCCCTTCCATTAAAAAAACGGAAGCTAAAATGAGCCTTCAGCCGTCCCCGTTTCAAAGAGGATGTCCTCTTGAAAGACGGGCTCTTTTGTTGGCAGCTCACTATTTCTATATCTGCCTGAGCTCAGCGTGGAACCGCTTTTCAGGGAAACAAAGAGACTGGGTTTTGAAGGTTTTGAAAGTTCATTTAAAAAGAGGATCGCTTAAATCCAACAACCTGTGCCTACACTAAGTGGAAAATCAGGTTGTGCATTTGTCTGAATGTCCCCCTTTTTTTTTGTATGTATTGGTACATTGTGAACAAGTCCTAATAACCAGTGTAAACGTGAGGAATGATTACAGAAAGCAAAACCTGTTTGAGACAGGGCAGTGTCCTGTACGGTCCCATAAGACAGCAACAGAATATTTCAGTTTCTTCACGTGTAGAAGGGCGATGGATCGAAGGAAGTGGAAACTGTAAACCACCCCACAGGATGGGGACTTGAATGTAAGTCAGGGGTGTCAAACTCATTCTAGTCACCCGCGGCCAATTTTGATCCACAGCGGGCTGTTTAGAGCGAAAACCACAGTGGACCTGCAAAAGCACGTAGCTGTTGTAACTAACAATAGCAACAATAACTTCCAACAATAACTTTGACCCATTTTCACTCATGTGCAGTGACGTTTGTACACTTTATAGACAAGTTAAAGATATCGCTGTAGTGTAACGGTTCGTGTTACCAGGGCCCTGCATTTGACACCCCTGATACACTGAGTGTATGGGTGATGACCTCGTTACCTCATTTCATGTTTTTATGTCTTAAGAGGTCAAAGCTCCAACAACACCTGTAGTATTAAGATTACCCTGATGAAGGCAGCAGGCTGGTAAAAATCACAAAGCTGTTTTTTATACTGCAAATGTTGCTGGAGCTTTGACTTCTTTGGACCCTTTTCTTCTCTGTGCATCTTTGAAATAGGTGTAGAAACATGTTGTAAACCATGTACCCGGCATAGATGTGGTTTAGTGTTTCTAGCACCTATACTTTTTTCTGTAGAAACAGGCTGAAGCCAGACAGCTTTTGGTGGTTCGGATTGATTTCTGTCCATCAAACATATGCAGAAGGACAAAGATAATTCAGCTTTTACTTCCTGAATAATGCACAATTCCTTTGGCCTTCCTTATACTCCTGCTCTGTAATGTGGAAAATCACTTAAGTAAAATTTGAAGATTATGGAAGCTTCTTTTTTTTTTTTTTGTCCTACTGGGGGGAAAAAAAGATTTGGTACAAAATATATCTTTTTTGCCATCCATAAGTCGAAATTTCAAGTTACAATCTTGTTACTTATTTTGACTTTTCATTGGCAGGAACAAGTTTCCATATAAGAAGTTGTTATAAGTAACATTATCTACATACTGACACCTCCCTCCATGTATTTCAGTGTAAATATGTTTGTGTATTGTAAAATTAAAATTTAAAGTCGATTATTATGTGTAAGGAAAGCTGCAGTACCAAATATACAATAAAACTGTGCCGTGCATCCCTCTTCTTCCTAACTGATTCAGCATCAGGGCAGAGTCTGTTCCAGCTGCCGGAAGCAGAGGACAACAACATGGAGGGCTAACACAAAGAGACAAGCACTCACATTCACATTCACACCTATGACCAATTTAGAATCACACATTACTCTAACATTCATGTGTAAAGGGAGAGAACCTATAAAGGTATAGAGAGAAAGTCCCCGGCCAGACAATTCAAACCCTTCTTGCCTTCTCGCTGTGAGTTGACAGCGCTGCAGTTACCTAATAATTACCTGAGCCGATTTGGCCCAGCTTAGAGGCGATTACATTTTAGTTTGGCCCTGAATCCAGGATTCTTTTTCCTTGTGAGATAAGCGTGTCATGTCCTCATGAATAGAAATTAATAATAAAAAATTGCATTATATGATATTGCATTGGTGTTTGCAGGAAAACACTACTTAAATACTTTGTGCACAGAGCAGATTTTTTTTTTCTTGTTTTCAGTCGAGGACGCTCTCATTTTACCTGCGTTAGTCCCCCCCAATGTTACAATAGCTGACCTGTAGAGGGCATCTCAGCACAATTAAATGATCACTAGGTTACAGCTGCAGGCCTGATGGGCTCATGTCTTTAACTTGTTGTCTAGCACAAGTCAAACATTTGTAAACTGCGGCTTTTTAAATTGAGATCATTGGCCACCCTGTTAAGTATACGTAGGGAGACTTAACAGGGTCAGCCTTAGAGCTTAATTATAGAATAAAGGCGGGTGGTTACGTTAAATATAAACAAACACAAACAGCGAGCAAACCCACGTTACGTATAAGTTTTCATACCTCTGTTAACACAGATAGACTCATAAGTAGGTCTCTTTTTGTCTCTGTGTTACTTTCGTTACTTTATCAGTCTGTGTTTGTTGAAACCTTCAAGTCTGTTACCTGCCTGAACTTTTGACTGGTGACATCTCAGCGGGAATAACTGGAGAAAGCATGCAAAAGTGTGTTCACATTTTATTCACAGAAATATAAAGTAGTATGTCAAGTACATCACTTTGTACAAAATTGCACAGACTCTTCAAAACTCAGTCAGACAACAGAAAAACTCGGCTGTAGGAATGTTAAGAAAATAAAAGGGAGACGATGAGTAATCTGCGATATGTGAGATGGCTTTCTTGCAAACAAACAAGAAGAATCAATCAATTGTACATAAGTAAGACTCAATAGGAAAAATGTAATTTTACAACGGCTGAGGAATAAATATGTCTCAAAAATAGGATTCAAATTGGCACATGAACCGCTCCGTCCGCTCCTCGACTGCAATCACCCGTGAGGCTAAATGGCCGCGCTTGAAAGGGCAGTTAACTCTTGATATGTTTATTAAAACTGAAGAAAAGTGTTGCATATGTGCCACCTGTTACAAACAGCTGCTCGCTTGGCTGTTGCACTGATTTGTCTGTTTTTATGCTTTAAGGAAAAAAAAAAAAAGACTGACATGTTAGGAAATACGCTTGTTCACTGCCTTGCCAAGAGATAGCTGAGATGACTGACAGGAAATGTGAAGCTGCAGTTGCCAAATTTATCTTTTAGATTATTCATTAGCATAAGGGTGTAGCAGGCGGAAATCTAGAAGGAAAAAACTCCTCATCTGCCCTCTTTAATCTAAGAGCCTTCCATCTGATGAGCACAGGCATATGCACGTACTTTGAACGGTTCTGCTTAATCTACTATGCCAACACTTTCCAGATGGACTTAAAATTCTCTATACTGCACACCTAATCTGGCCTGAAAATACCTGTGATTGGACAAAGCCTCCCTACCACAAGTTAGAGTTTCTAAAGCTTTAAAACAAAGCCATGAGAGATGCAGGAATACAATCATAGTTTTCTTTCTTTCAGTGAGCGACTCCAGTACCTGGGTCGCTCACTGGTGTCAAAATCATGTTGCCTGCCCCAGTTTTAAGACTGGAGGTAAAGGGGATACAGCTAAGATAGGCTGACTCCATTCAAGGTGACAATATCCATCTTTTAGCTTCTCCAAGGCTCATTTATGTCTCCTTTATTTGGCACAAAAACCAAACTGCGTACGAGTGTGTGTTCTGTTTGGGCGAGCTTGCAGGTTGCTGGGAAAGTAGCTCCAGCCAAAAATTAGCCCAGCATGCAATCAGTATGTATTGTTGTACATGTTACACAAGCGAATCTGGGCCAGGAAAACTGCTCCCTGTGTTTCCAGTCTTTGATTTAAATTAGCCACCTGTTGGCAGTGTGGCTTCATAGGAAACAGAACTTCCTGAACTACGGGGCACTTGCAAGATAGCCCAGAATCAACTTTGGTTACTGTAACATTCCTGTGACCAAAAAGCATTTCAAATTTTTATCATGTTTTTGATTAAAGTGTCTGACACCATAGATATAGTTCAGTTTTTACTTTTCAGAGGGGCACGCAGTAAAACACCTGCAAGCATTAAAGATGTTCCATGTCTGGTTTCTAGACATCAAATAAGCAGCGTGCGATTTGTACCAACAATCACCTGACAGCAGTCACCACTTACCACAATAACCAACTGCTTTTTACACGCAGTTGAGTTTCTGTTTTAGTTTGACTACACTCCTAATGTCAGTCGGAGTCACAGTTTTGGAAACACGCCTCCGAGGGAGGATGTCCTGTCATAAATCCCGTACGGCTCTAGCTTGCAACGAGCAAAATCTGTTCCACTGTAAGAAAATCAAAATGACTGACAGTAAGTTTCTGAAAATTGAAATTAAATCTGGTGCAGGCCCAGACAAGTTCTGCTGATGTTTAGCTCTATTCAGTCCCATTCATTGAATGCTTTGCTGGTATTCACTCTCCAGGTAAACTGCAGCCAATGTAAGTATAACAGTGGCAGTGGTAGGAAGTGACCGGGCTCCCTGTAAAGCAGCTCTGGTGGTATTACACTACTATTAATTAGTAATTAGCAATATTTCCAAAAATATCACACTTTTCTTTTTGTGAAAATTATGTTTTTCTTGAATAATTTTCTGCATAAAGCTTAGTCCCATGTCGGCACAAATTAAAGCAGTGATGCCATATCTGTCCATTCAAGCATGGCCATGTAGTACCCTTTATTTAACTAACTGTGTCATTCCAGGTCACACCCAAAAGCTCACCTGCAGGCCACATACACAGTACACAATACTGCCACCATTCAAAAGAACATGTCCCAAGTCCCTCCGATAAATGCTGGATTTGGTATAATTATATTTTCAAGGCATTACTTTAATGTGATCTATATAAACAGGATATCTAATCTACAGGTTATTCATATGCTGAGCGTGAATACAGAACCATCACCAGATGGAGGGACCCCGAAAACCATGTTTCAGAAACACTACTGTAGCACACCGATCATCGAAAAATATTTGGACTCTAATACACCACCACACACTCATAGAAATACCCCAGTAGGACGACAAAATTGGAGCCACGCTTCCCTGTTCGTGCAGACTTCTATTGTTCATGTTCCATTTCAACAGTTTTAAACTGATTTGTAACACAACATATGACCATGTGTGTGTGTGTAATAAAACTGTAGAAGAAAATGCTTTCAGTATGCAGAGATATGCAGGTTCGGTATGTTTCAAACAGTAAATTAATCAGATAATTATCAGGCACTAAGACCCTTTAGGCTGTACATGTTTGGGAAAAACATCTCCAAGCTAACACTAACACACCCATGATTGCTGTACTTATGTTAGTGGAGAGCAAAGACCCAGAGCAGGACTCTGTAGGGAAAGCCCACAGGGAAAGTGAGGATATCCGGGACGGGCTCAAAGCAGCTTTACAAACATTAACAGAGCTCAGAAGGGAGGGGTTGTTTCTTCGGGGTCATTTCAAACTCGCAAGCCTTCAGCAGGGTGGTGACACGGGCTCTGCTCCCAGAGAACTATGGGTAAGGGTGAACAGGAAGTGGTCAGTAGAGATGAATCAAAGCCATATGACTCTACTGAATGGCTTCCTCTTGCTTTCTCCACCTACGATTACATTCACCACAGCCTTTTTTTTTTTTTTTTTAAACAGCTCCTTCTCAACCTTAACCCATCCTTTCCTACCTGTAGCCCTGACTGTCTCCCATTAACCGGCATCCACAAAGAAATCCACAGAGGCTCAGGGTTTTTATGAGCATGGCCACGCTGCTAAGGATCATCATCATCCCATCCCTTGTCAAATCAGAAGAACAGGAAATTGCCTTGAAACAAAAACCAACAAACTGGACGATTAGTGATCCAGTGATTTGGACCATTTTCATCATCAGCAGAGGAGAGCCCATTGTAGCTTCCAACTTTCTGGACCTGGCCTGGGTCATTTAGTAGAAAGAGTACTGGTTCTCCACAGCTCGGGCCCTGCGAGTCCCATCAGCATCATGATAGTCCTCAGATGTACCACTAGAGGCCTCCAGCAGGCGTTCAGAGCTATTGCTCCGGCTCTGCAAGCCTCCACCTACTCCTCCTCCAGTACCTGGGTCACTGCGGGAGAGGGAGGGAAGGGCGGTGGGTGAGGAGGAGGTGCTTGAGGAAAGTGGGGCATCAGATGGAGGCCCCGTAGGTGCTGCGATTCCAGGAGGGTGAAGAGCTGGCTGGGCTGAATCTGTTCGGCACATTGCATCCCTGGATGGAGTAAGGACTGGAGGCGAGGTCACATCTGTAGGAGATTGTGGAAGAAGAAAGGGATCCTTTTAATAGAGGACATATTAATTATACAGAATATTCTGTGCTGCTGCTATTTGTTTGCTGGCTTCCACTAAGAGAGTTGCAAGTAAAAAGCTTCTTCACAGAGCAGTGTGTAAACACAGGCGGTGCGAACCTCCTTTATTATCCTTTCTCTCAGAGGGCAATAACACCGACAACACTGTTGCCAAAGACACGCCTGACCAGTGTATCAATAAAGTCTTTTACACCCTGAATCAAACCCTCACTCTGTGTGTGTGTGTGTGTGTGCGTGTGTCTGTCAGCGAGTGCGTGAGTGTGTGCAGCATTTGAGAAAACAGAGGACTTCTTTGTGACCACCAGAGTGGCTAGGAGCCGAAGTCTCGGCCTGCATGCAAAACTCCTGCGGTATAATCGCCCCCTCACTCTCCTGTACAGGAGGGCATTTATCCCATGCCAGGAGAGTGGAGGGTAGAAGGTGGGGGTGGGTCTTTTAAATCCAGTATTGTTTACATCTGTGTTTACCAGCTTGCAGTTTTCGAATTCTCTGCCTTTGCTGGTGCATTGCAGTGTATCCTGTTATAATACCTACATCAGATCTGTGGAGTAATGACGCCACTGGTTTGACTTTACACTTTACAGTTACTCATTTATTACAGTTAAGAGTTTGGGTCCAAGCTTATCGATTGCCAAAAATATTCTACATATAAAATTGGTAAGTGAATCCTTCCTAGAGCCGACAGGTGGATGCTGGATGGTGCACGGATTGAAACAGCAGGCAGAAAAGCAAGGCAGCAGTGAGCAGATCGGAAATTCTGCAGCATAAATAGTCATGTTACGTGTATATGATGCAGTGGAGCTCAAGTTGCTCACCTGAACTAGTTTGCAGGGTTCATGTGATAAACAGTGAGATATAAACAGGTCCAAAGCTCCATAGGAAACCTTACATGGAGTCTGAGCTTGAGTTCATAACACAACACAATAATCGTTAGTGTTAATGATGATTAGGTTTGTGTGTAAAAATTCAGCGAATTAGCAGCTAAAATTATATTTACCACTTTATTAGGTACATCTGTTCAACTGCTCATTAATGAAAAGATCCAATTGCCCGATGGCATGGCAGCCACTCAGTGCATTTAGGCATGTAGAGATGGCATGGCTGAGATCACCAGCTGAAGTCCAAATTGAACATCAGAATGGGGAAGAAAGGTGATTTAAGTGACTTTGAACATGGCATGGTCTTGCTGCCAGACGGGCTGGTCTGATTATTTCAGAAACTCCAGATCTACTGGAATATTGTCCCACAACCATTTCTAGGTTTACAAAGAAACATAAAAAATCCAGTGAGTGATGTCAGCGATCAGAGTAGAGTGGCCAGACTGCTTTTCGCTGATAGGAAGGCAACAGTTACTCAAATAACCACTTTTTACAACTAAGGAATGCAGAAGACCATATCTGAGGGCACAACACAACAAACCTTGAAGCAGAAGACCACACCAGGTAACATTCATGTCAGCTAAGAACAGGAATTTCCATATCACAATTTCTATAAAGATAGGAAAAATGTCTGGCTTAATGAATAAACAACATGAAAACATGGATCCATCCTGCCTTGCATCAATGGTTCATCATGGTGGTGGTGTAATAGCAGGGGAGATATTTTCTTGGTACACTTAAGGCACCTTAGTAGCAACTGATCATCATTTAAGCACAACAGCCTAGCTGAGTACTGTTGTTGACCATGTCCATCCCTTTATGACCACAGTGTACCTATTTCTGATGGATCCAGCAAGTTAATGCACCATATCACAAGGTTCAGTTCATCTCAATCTGGTTTCTTGGACATAAAAATGAGTTCACTGCACTCAAATCACCAGATCTCAGTCCAACAGAGCACCATTTTGGACCTGGTGTAACGGGAGATTCACATCATGTGAAAGTACTAGTACTAGAAGGTATACCAAATAAAGTGAGCGTCGAGTGTACAGAACATTTGTTGTCAGATACTGCACTGAGTACCTGTGTTTGAGCTCCGCTGCACTTGTACATAGGAGCGTAATGTGATGTCAGCCGAGCCTCCAGATTCAAGGGGGATGGGGTGGGCATGGAAGTGCCGCAGCATGTCCGATACGGTGTGGAACCAGAGGTGGTGGACGTGGCACTGCCCATTCTCATTAACTGACAGTCGCAAGTGCTGGTAGGGAGAATGGAAAGGAAAGGAGGGTGGGGGGGCATTAACAAGTAGAGAAAGGTTTTGGTAAATGAGAAAAAAAACGAGAGAAAGGAGAGACAAAACAAAGTGTGAGACACAGTGAACATCAGAAACAATCAGACAAACCAGACCAAGATAGAGGTCAGGACATTATTTGAGAGACTTATTGCTGTGGCAGACTGCCCAAGGCTGACACCAGAGGAAGAGGTGGCAGCTGAAACTTCCTCAGCACTGCCGGCTGGCAGGATGTGATGTGCAGAGATCATGTTACATAAGAGAACATAAAACATTGACATTATTGCAGCTTTTCCAGAGCCTGAGCAACTGCAGTCCCCAGAATTCACAGAACAAAAAAATATGTATGTCATTTAGTTAAAACTGTTAATTTTTTTAATTAATGAAAATAAAAAATAAACATTTATTTTTACCAGCTCACCAGATAAAACTGAAATCATTTACAATGTGCAAGTGTCAGCCACATTACATTGCAGATCGTCCATCTACTCATCTCACCTTGGCTTTGCCCTGGAAGTTGAAGGTGAGGACGTACTCGCCCGGACGCGTTTCGCTTTGACGAATCACAAACAGCCCGTGGCTTCTCGCCCCACCGGCAAGCACCAGCTGAGCTGCACGTACGCGGGACAGCGTGCCATGGAACCACGGGTAACCTGCCAAACTGGCATCTCCATCTGAGTCTTTTGATCCTTCACTGCCACCTAAGCAGTGGCACAGGAAAAACCATGGTTTATTTTTCTCCATCTGTAATTTTCTCATGTTTATTTTCTTGTAAACCTGCTTGGATCACCCTGTGAGGAAAATAAAATGAATTCATCATTACCTGCAGAGGAGTTGGAGCCCTGGGCCTCTGGGGATTGGAGGAAGCGCTCTAAAGGCATGTGAGATGGGTGCTGGGTGAAAGGAGGTTCCCTGCAACGGACTGAGGAGGTGCTGTAATGCTCTGCTGCTGTAGAGCACGGTCTCTCTGGAGCACGGTACACTCCTAAACATGTTTTTATACATTATTGCATTGGTCACTGTCAAAACATGTTCACGTTATGTTACATGTTGCTGCATCGGAGACTAAAAACAAGTCTCTTCGCTCACCCTCAGAAAGCAGCTCGCAGCTGCAAGAGGCCACCATGGAGCACTCTTTGGAGGCCTGACCATGAGGACAGGACGCCAACTCGATGTCATCGCCGCTGTCACTGTACACAAGCAGTTAGGTCAGAAGAACCGCAGGAACGTATACACATTCATACACATGAGCAAACAAACATCAGTGAGTCCTAACAGACAACCTTACACAATCCTACAAGCACCTACACAAGTGACCTTTCTGTTTATGTCCTGAGCTGCACTGACAAATGTCCACTCGTCCAAGAAACCGGGCAGGAATGTCCGCGGTCCAAGCTCGCCCATGTTTATGCTCAAGAAACTTGTCAAAAACTCTAGTAATTGGATGATTAATGACTGTGTGTGTTCACCCTCCTCCCCCTTTTCCCGTCCACTCTTTCCTCCGCCCCCGCTTCCGTCCCTCTCTCCTTCTTTCCATCTTCAGTCAACAGCAAATATTTATCTGGTGGTTTACCCGGGGTCTATGCAGTCCTGGATGTCAGCAACCCACGAGTTTTTCTGCAGCGAGTCGATGGTTTCCAGGATGTATTCTCCCCCGTTTTCCACCTGTGGAAGCAGCCAAACACTGCAGTCATACACTGAGCTCTGTTCAATGCACCACGTCAAAGCAAAAAAAACTCAACAAAAAACAGGTGAAATGGAACGTGATTTCAGCAAAGGCATCGTGTACTTGATTTGCATACCAGACGTTTTTTTAAGCTCTGTTTTATATGTAGGTTTTCTCAGTGTTATTGCTGTTAAGTTGTTGTGCACAAATGTTTGTGTAGTTCCTACCTTAAGAACAAATGTGTTGTCCTTGTCAGGCATCTCCAGTGGCATGGTGGTCCGCACCTCCACAATGGCTGATAAAGGGATGCTAACTTTGGGCTTTGAGGACTACAACATACAAACAGACTCATATTAAATATAGTGCACATACATGCCACACACTAAAGGCATAAAGTAAGCTTGTTGCACTTGACATCAGTGAGTCCCAACAGGTCAGTCAGGTATTCAGCAGCACGTTTAATTCTGTAAAAACAGCTTTTTTTATATATATAATTTCAACCCTAGAAAAAAAATTGCATCTCTGTCTGTGTGGCAGTCCAGTTTTATGCCAGTGTACTATTACCCAAACCAGAGGAGGCAAATATAATTGGTCTAAAGTTAAAAAGAAAAATGTTGGGTTACATCCTACAGGAGGTAACTGCAACACTTGTAAAAGTAGAAACTGTATATTTTTCTAAAAAATAAAAAAAAAAAGCCCTATAGTATAGAGCTTTAAATTAGTAGTGCGGTAGTTTAAATAGTACCACTTCACCACTCTACCCCCTCTCTTTAGTGTCAAACACACAAAGATAACTTTTCCAAACCCTCAAACTCCTCTCTCATACATGATAATTAAGGGCCAACAAGCAGTCACAACATTTGGTTCAGCCTTAGCAGTACACCCACAGATTAAATAGTACAGCTCAGTTGAAATTAACATTCATTTAAATAACTTTTAAATATCTCCACGGCTCAGATTTTATGCAGTCTCTCATTTCAAAGCCCTTTTTTTTTTGGCGATTATTCCTGCTGGCTGACTAACAAATACGACACAGGAAGGCTTTATAAGAGCGTGAACACAGAAAACATGCTGGCCTCATGTTCCCCCTCTGCAGAGAGTTGGATCCAGATGAAAATCTCAGGAGATCCGGTGAATGTGTGTCGATGTAGTGAGCCGTGAGCCGTTTCTGTGTGTGTTTCAGGAAAGGCAGAGTGGGAAGGAGGCTGACTGACTGATGGTCAGACAGAGGCTTTTATCAGCTGATCTGTCTGGAGAAAACACCGTCCTCATCTTGATCCACCTGTGCGGCTGGCTCTCGTCCCCGCCCACAATCCCTCTCTTTGGATCAGATGTCAAAAACCATTTCCTGTAATAAACTATTTCCTGTGCGATCTAAGTGGGCTCCGTCTGTCGAAAAGCAAACCAGTGCACATAGCAGTTTGTGCTTAAAACCCGAACAGTGCGTGGTTATTATCGGAGATAAGTGAGAAAAGTGACTCTGAAAAAGCGGGGTTGGCTTCTTTCAAGGACAAAGAAGGCTCTGAGTTGGTATAATGACGGGACGTAAAACTATTTTAAACAAGACAAATGTATGCATGCAACAGCTTTCCCTGACTGCTGTGTATATGTGCATAATTGTGTTTCTATATTACTCACTTTCCTGAAAGTGAAGGCTCTGATAAATAAATATTTAGCATTTCACGATGAATAACGTATGAAATGAAAGCTGCAATAGTGACCAAAAGTACACACATGTTTTTACTTATTTTCTGCCTGTAAAAATACAGTTACAATGGTGGATGCTGATATTAAATAATGCAGAGCCAAATAATGCAGATATTAAATAACGCTGATATTAAAAAATGAGGTCAGCATATAACTAATCCCTATGAGCCAATAGCTGAGGCTTCAGACTGATCAAAAATGCTTGGTTTCAGGCATTTATTCCTAGACGTGGCTCTAAATGATGTTAATGAGAGGAAGATTTCCTTCATATGGCACAAAGTGCAGCTTTTGGAAGAGAGCTGGCTTAAAGTGATAGGAGATAAAACAGCTTGTTTCAGATGAACTGAGCAGCTAGTCCTAGTATAAAAAATAAGGACTATTTTGAACTATGAATCATGCAAAGCTACTCTAGTGAAGCTACTCTAGTAAAGTGCACCTCTCCTTCTCCTAACATATGAGGTCTTAAATAATCAGGCCCCATCTTTTATTGAAGGCCTCATAGTACCTTAGCACCCCTATAGAGCACTTTGCTTTCATACTGGTAGTTTTCTTGTGGTTCGTAGGATATTTAAAAGGAAGACAGAGCCTTCAGCTTTCAGGCCCATCTTCTGTGTAACCAGCTATCAGTTTGGATTCAGGAGACAGACACCCTCTCTATTTTTAAGATTAGGCTTAAAACTTTCCTTTTTGATAAAGCTTATAGTTAAGGCTGGATCGCATGTGTCTGAATCCTCCCTTAGTAACGCTGCAACAGGCCTAAGCTGCTGGGGGCTTCCCATGATGCACTGAGTGTTTCTTCTCACTCACTTCTTTTCACTCTCTGTGTAATTATACACCACTTTGCATTTAGTCAATAGTTATTGTTAATTTTTGGCTCTCCTCTACGGTGTGTCTTTTGTCCCGTCTTCCTCCCCTCGCCCTCAGACTCCCTGAGCCTGGCTCTGTATGAGGTTTCTTCCTGTTAACACGGACTTTTTCCTTCCCACCGTCACCAAGTGTTTGCTCACAGGGGGTCATCTGATCGTTGTATTGTTGTAGAGGCTTTACCTTACAATGTAAAACGCCTCGAGGCAACTGTGGCTGTGATTTGGTGCTATATAAATAAAACTGAATTCAAGTGAACTGAATAAAAAATGTGGAGGTAAAAATAAGCACAATAGTTCCACCTTTAAAGCTGGTCCTTTTTCTGATGACATATTAGGTTAACCGTCTCTGCTGCAACTCTTCCTCTTTAGTTTTTGCAGGTTAGTTTTGCGGTGTGAACCAGAGTGGGTCATCTCAGGCATTGCTGCTGTGTCATAATGCAGGCAGCGAAAGCGTGCTGCAGTGTGCCGTCTCTGCCACACAGAGCAGCCAGCAGATAGATGGACCTGACAGGGACGGAGCTGGAGTCAGAGCCAGGAGCGGGCAAGAGTGAGATTTTATGAGTCAGTTTATCTTTCATGCACTGTTGACTCTGCACTGTTATGACTTGTACTGTGCGAATACGATGGCAGTGATAAAGCAAGCCACAGAGTTGCAGAGCAGGCCTGTCGAAATGCATGTGTTTAATTAATGTGTCATCAAGGCTGTAACCGCCGCTCTGAAGTCTCAGGCTTGTTCACAGCTGATAATAATTTTCCCATTTTGGATGTTAATAGAAGTTAACAGATGAAACTGCTGAAGAGCCGTCATTAAGTTTTTTGTTCTTTTTGTGGTTCTTAGCAACTTGGCAGAGTTCGAGTGACTGACAAAACTATTTTGGTTCCCCTTTTCAGTTGGTCACCGCTGACAGTTTGCCAAAGGCGCGGAAGCAATCGATATTTATTTTCTGCACACGAAAGGGAAACTTTGTGATCCCCTCGCCTTATAGAAATCAATGTAAGAGCTTCCTCTCTCCCTGTCTTTCCCACAGTCTCAGCTTTTCTACTTCTAACCCCCCCCCTCCCCCCCTCGCACGTCTGCCTCCCACCTGTCCTTACCCCTCTCCCCCACATTCCCACCAGCCATGATCAAAGGACAGTGGCAGATTTACACACACTCAGCTGCACAGCCTTGTTGCCTACTTAAGGTCAGGGGCAATGATCTGGAAATCCCATATAGACTAATGTGAAGGGTGCGTGCACACACGTGAGCGCGTGCTTTGAACTGTGTCATTCTGCGTCAGCAGGGCTGGATCGTCCAACTAAATTTAAAACTAGAAACTAGGAAGTGCTACTACTACTGGTTATTTTTATTACTTCATCACTTTTTAAACATTTTCCTAATCTATAAATAGACTTGAGGAACTAGAAATGCACTAAGCCTGGAAAATTAAAACTGCTAAAGACAGAACTCACAATACCAATGATAGTGTGAAAAAACTAGATTTCAAACGCGTAATTAAATGTTCTTTTTCCATACCATTATCTATTTGTGTTTTTGTCAGCTGGGTAGGTTGGGAACACTGAAAAACTTTAAAATATATTTAATAAAATACTGTGAGGAGATGATGACAAATGACTAAAAATTGAAAGGAACTTAGCTAAAACCTTATTATAATAAAATAAATCTCTGTCTGTTTATTTGTTTGAGTCTTCGGCGCTCTTTCATGATCAGGAGTTGAACAACCAAACTTGGCGCACAGCTGCAATCTTAGGTCCCGATAGGTTCATATTTATACTGGATATACATGTTGGCTAGCAAACTTCTAGCAACGGGCTAAAATTACTTATGTTTTGCATTTATGCAACTACAACACCTGAAAGGAAATAAAAGCTTCTTATAGTTTTCTTATTGTCTTCACAACAATAACAGTTCACTTATATACAGAACAACTGAATTATACATCCTAGCAACCACCTAGCAACAGGCTAAAATGACAGATTTTTAGCATCTAGACAACGTCTAGCACCATGCCTGTGCATGTTCTCAGTGATTTGGGTCAAGCTAGTCTTTGTGAAGATATATTCCTTCTTATCCAAGTGGACTCTTCAGCTCTAAAACAACTGGAGGAGAGACCACCCCTTTGGAGGTGACCCACTGCTGACCATGTGAGTCCTCACATGAACCAAAGGCGATGGTCCATAGGTGAAACCTCTATGAGACACTGCCCCACCATCATGTGAGGCAATGACTCATGTGAGTCACCTGAGAGGGGGTTGAAATACCTCACTGTTTAAGAACTGAAAGAGCCTCTGGGATGAGAGGCCAAACATGTCCACAAACCAAAAAAGGTTCTGCTGCCTTCGTTTTCAAGCTCTGACCACCCGTATTTATTAATTCTCTGACTGAGATTAACTATATCAGTTTGTCAAAAGCACAAACAGGCCAAACAAAACACGCCAACAACAACACAACAATCTGAGACACTTAAGATTATTTTTTTAGTTGATCGATAATAAAAAAATATTTCACGATTATTATTAGATTAAACAACAAGCAGCTGGTGTCCACTTCTCAAATTCTAAGGATTTGAGGTTTTGCACACTTTTTTACATTTGAAAGCCAAAAACAACTGATTAATGCAATAATAATAAATAATAGCTGATCCATTTTCATCGTAATCATTTTTTCCTTATCTCTCCACCAGAGATGGGTCAAGAAACTTGATACCAGGTCCAGCCAGACTGGCCCGTACATAACTACTGGTAAGTGCCTCGGCAGACGGTGCTGTTATGGGTTTTTATGCAACGTTAATTCATTTTGACATGAATAATGTTTTCAAATTCCTAACTGACCCAGATAATGACAAAGCTGCCGGTCTTAGGCGATTATATTTGACATTGCTGTGTGTTTACATTCGGTTCTCCGGTCATGGCTGACAGGGTGGACTGATCAAACATGTGAGCCACATGAAAACGCAGCTCACTCTAGCGAATGATGTTGATAGGATGTGCCAAACTTGAAATGCAACCTTCTCAATTTAAGGTAACTCACAAGTCTGCAGTTAATAAGTTAGGGTTAGGGCATCATTATTAACTATTTTTTAAAATGCTACTAGAGTTTAGGCAAGCAGCAGTCGCAGTGGAAAACAGTCAGCCTCTAAAGTCAAACACATGCTCAGTGGTTAGATAAGGAAACCCAGACAGGGCTGTCGGCAAGTTTATCACGAAAGATTTAAAACCTTTCATTCCAGCACAGTTTCACCTTTCCTCAGCTGTCCTATTTTGTTTATCATGGTTTTTACAATGTCTAGAGCAGGGGTGTCAAACATAAGGCCGAGGGGCCAGAATCGGCCTGGCCAAGACTCCAATCTGGGCCATTGGTTGTCTTTGGAATATGGCCATTCATACACAACGCCAAAGTAATTAAGTAATAGATAAACATTTAAATAAAAGAAAAGTTCCCATTTTTTCACTATCTACTCTAGAAATGATAGTCTGGGCCATGGGCTACCAGAACTTTAACTCTGTAAATTTAAACATTTAATTTTTTGTGCTGAAAAATTTCTTTCATTTACGACGGCAGCAATTCTTTACCATGTAGAAAAACTGAGATGTACTGTTGAAACTGCACTTCTGTCTTATAATATCTCAAATATTTTAAATGTGTAGTTAAACTTCTTCACACTAACAGAAAAGGGCGTTTTAACTGGTCCAGCCCACTTAAGGTTAAAGTGGGCTGCCTGTGTGCCGTGACATAAAGTGGGTTTGACATCCCTGGTCTAGAGGGAGTGCCTGACCTCAGAGGCATGCTTACTTTGTACACCTTCATGCCTGCTTAGTATAAAGTTTAGATGATAAACATCACTGGTTAGCATGCAAATGTGTAATAATAATGGGCTGCTGTTATGATAAGCACATTCCAAGTATTGATAAGAGTATCAGTGTTGATATACCTTGGGTGGTACGTAGAACTCCAGCAGGAACCTCTCCCCTTCCTCCCTCTTTGCCTTCCTCAGCAGCAGGCGGCACTTCTGCCATTGTGCAGCGCCCATACAGTTCGTGTCATCAGCCACCATGTATCTCAGTGCTCCCTCTCTCTGGATTTCCAGGAGCTCAGCCTTGTGGCCCTGGGAACCCCGTGGAAGCCGAAGCTTTTGGGACCATTTTTCTCCGCCCGCAGCCTCCCCTCCTCCTCCCCCATTAGCCTTTCTGGTCCCAGAGGGAGCATCGGGTTCAGGGGAGGCCCGTCTATGCCACATCTCCTTCACCCCGTCCACCACACACAGGCTCATGTTCCTCAGGGAGAAGCCCTTCTTGAATCGAGCCTTTGGGTGACTGACTGAAACGTCCTCTGAACTGCGGGACTGTCCGAGAGCGGACACCTTGTGGGTTGTCTGAGGGCCCCTGGAGGTAGTGGTGCCGCTGCCTCCCCCATTTATCCCTCCCCCTCCGCTGTCCATGCTGTCCAGGGAATCACTTGAAGCCCCGGCGTCCTTGCGTCTCTGGTAGAGGTCGTGACCGTAGGACAGCGGGCAACCCTGGATTCCCAGGAAAGGAACGATGCTGTACTTTGTCGCTGCGTTGGAGCCGTCCTCCCCCGGAGAGGATGCTTGGTTTTCTCGGGCCTGGGTCAGCGCTGCGGAGAAGCACTCTAAGAAGTGTTGGGCAAAGTGCTGCGAGAAGCTGGCATCGGCGCCTGGTGAGTCGTAGCAGGGGTTCTCCGACAGAAAGCGCTGGAACTTGTCAGCGAAGTCTGCAGCAGAGGCTCGAGCATGGAGCTCACAGAACTCTCGCCAGTCAGGCAGTGGGCACGAGGAGGAGAGCTCGGGGCTACCGGGCAAAACCGCTCCGTTCATCACTGGGCCATGCCAACCCACCGAGGAGAGGCTGAAGGGGAGGAATAAGAGCACAGTTAGTGTGGAAACTATAAATGGACTGCAACATGAATTTATCCATCTCTTGGTCTTGGATGTCACATGCAACAGTTGTGGCACAGCCTGCATGTGTGATGGCACAAAGAAGAACATGAGGCAGACTGCAAACCAGCTTGTTTGTCATTACAATATTTACATCTTAATCATGGTAAATGGTAAATGGACTGATTCTTATATAGCGCTTTTCTACTCTCCCGGAGTACTCAAAGCGCTGTATACAACATGCCTCACTCACCCATTCACACCCACTCATACAAGCACTTCTAAAGTCAAGTGCAACTAATAAACATTCACACACATTCACACTCCGATGAACACATCGGAGGGCAATTTGGGGTTAGTATCTTGCCCAAGGATATTTGGCATGCAGACTGGGGGAGCCAGGAATCGAACCACCAACCTTCCAATCAGTAGCTGATCTGCTCTACCACCTGAGCCACAGCCACCCACATCATATGAAAAATGA